>CM075864.1:51283932-51578932 GCA_038021265.1 Cyprinella venusta
CATCCATCCAACCAACATCCATTGTTCTAACCATCCATCCATCCATCCATTGTTCTAACTATCCATCCATCCATCCATCCATCCATCCATCCATCCATCCATCCATCCATCCAACATCCATTGTTCTAACCATCCATCCATCCATCCATCCATCCATCCATCATCTATTGCTCTAACTTTCCATCCATCCATCCATCTAACATCCATTGCTCTAACCATCCATCCATCCTAACATTCAAAGGCTCCTAAAGGATTTAGACACACTTAAAAGTTAATTTCATTGCATTAAAACCGTGAGGGAGCTGCAGGGCTCAAGTGTTGTCTAAGTTGCTAATAATTAATATAAAAAACTAATGATTAATGAAATCATAAAAATGTCAAACTAAAATATTTAAGATAAAAAAAATTGGAAAAAACAGTTTACCAGCATGTCATGTGACCATTAAATTACTGAAATATTAACTGAAATATTTTAGATTGAAGAAGTTTTGGAATCTCTTCAATAGCCACCGAACACCAGAAATAACTTCATCAGCATGTTCAGCCGTGTTGGGTCAGAGAGCGATGGGACGTACCATCTGAGGACACGGTTAAATTAGTGATCCGCAGGTGTGGATTGGGGATGGGGGCTGGACACACGTCTTTCCCGAGCTCTGGCACCACAGGCAGTGTGAACACGATCTCATATCGGTGCTGCGCTTTCAGGAAGCCCACCTGAGGAGATCGAGGGAAGCAGAGAGGGTAAGAGTGGGTACTTTTGATAAAGATTATCATTTACTGTGATAACGAAGTAATAAGAAGTTCACCATTAACGTTAATTAAATCTTGGCTGACTGATGAAACCATTGTATGAATCATACACTGTAAACCCGAATAAGTAGGCAAAACACAAATAACTTGATGTAATCGATTACGGTAAGAAATTTAACGTTTAAGTAAGCAGAACTTGCAGATCATGCATTTTAATTGCTCTTTACTTTAAATATTTGAGTAAGCTTATTCACACTCAACTTAAAATTATCATGTAATCTCTACTTAAATATTTTTAGTAGTGGAAACTTGGCTAGCTTTAACCAACTAATTTAAAAATGCTACTTTGCTAATTGGTGACCCAATGCTTTGATAGCATTAGCATGGCACTTGATGGAGGAGTACAGCAATTGAAAACATTTAACATAGATGGTTCTCAAAACAAGCTCATGCCCCCAAAACTATTCTGTCAGATTAAATGTTCATTACTTGTTGAAGATCTTTTTAACCAAGGAAGGAAAACGGGATAATAATTTGAGGGTTAAAAACTAATGAGCACTGGTGGAAAAGAGAGTGACAGAACTCATGCCAGGAAACTCGTCAAAACATAATAACCCACCAGAGAGACAGTCCAGAGGTGCAGGTGTTCATACACTGCTGTCTCCATGGCAACACAGGGCAGTAACGGGGCAGTTAGGTGGAGGGAGCGGGAGCATGTGCGATGAAAAGAGTCACAGAATATGACACCCACTGTGGGGTGAATGTTACGCGAGAATGCATGTCTATCTTGTCTCAGATATTTGCGAGTAGGAGGAATGAAAAGACTCAAATGTATTCAAAAACTCACTGTTCTCACAACAAGCAGCTTGTGTACAGCGAAGAGTCACAAAACAGACCCATTTACCACATTCATCCCTCCATCCAACTAACTGACCAACTAACCATCTATCTATCTATCCATCCATCCATCTAAACCATATATATATCCATTTATTCATCCTTTCATCTATCTATCCTTAATCCTTCTATCTATCCATCCTTCCTTCTAACTAACCAACCATATATCGATCGATTTATTCATCCACCCAGCTAACTAACTAACCAACCAACCATCCATCCATCCATCTGTCTAGCTATCTATCAATCTAACCATATATATATAGAAATATATCCATCCATCCATCCATCCCTCCATCCATATGTATATCGATCAAACCATCCATCCAGCTAACTGACCAACTAACTGACTAACCATATCCATCTATAGTTATTCATCCATCCGATCGACCGACCATATATCTATCCATTTATCCATCCATCCATGCATCCAACTAACTGACCAACCAACCAACAAACCAACCATATCCATTTATTCATTCACCCATCATCCATCCATTCATCCATCTAACTTATCACCCATCCATCCATCCATCCATCCATCCATCATCCTTCTAACTAATCATCCATCCACCCATCATCCATCTATCAATCCATCCAACTTATCATCATCCATCCATCCATCCATCCATCCATCCATCCAACATCCTTCTAACTAATCATCCATCCACCCATCATCCATCTATCCATCCATCCATCTAACTAATCATCATCTATCCATCCATCCATCTAACTAATCATCCATCTAACTAATCATCCATCTATCCATCCATCTAACTAATCATCCATCTATCCATCCATCTAACTAATCATCCATCTATCCATCCATCTAACTAATCATCCATCCATCCATCCATCCATCCATCCATCCATCCATCCATCCATCCATCCATCCAACTAATCATCCATCCATCCATCCATCCATCCATCCATCCATCCAACTAATCATCAAATTAACTAATCATCCATCTATCCATCCATCTAGCTAATCATCCATCCATCCATCCATCCATCCATCCATCCATCCATCCATCCATCCATCCATCCATCCATCCATCCATCCATCCATCCATCCATCCATCCATCCATCCATCCAACTAACCATCCATCATCCATCCATCCATCTAACTAATCATCCATCCATCAATTCATCCATCCATTCATCCATCCATCCATCCATCCATCCATCCATCCATCATCCATCCATCTATCTAACTAATCATCTATCCATCCATCCATCCATCCATCCATCCTTTCATCCATCCATCCTTTCATCCATCCATCCATTCATCAAATCGTAAAGTTATGGACCAACTAATCAGAGATAGAAATAGTCTCATCACAGCCATGGGCGAGTGTTTAGAGTCATGCTCTGACATACTGACCCATGGTGCTCATATAATGCAACCAATCTGGCTTGTATCATTTCCTGATCCCGTTGGCTCTCTTCAAATTCCAGATACAGCTTTCGACATGAGTTCTGTCAATGCCCTCACATAATAAAGCATAAAAACAAAGAAGCTGAAGATCTGATATGAGCTGGGAAACTCAGTGTTCTTCCTGTAATATGAACTCCATACTCGACTAAAGACCATCAAATAAGGCTAATGAATAGCCTCAGCAATATAACTCGCTCACCTTAACCAGGAAGTTCCCGGTTGATTCGGGTATCACCATGACGACGGAGTCGTGCAGTTTCTCGTCAAAATGCACATGCGAGTGAGCGGCGGCGGCCGGTTCCTCCGCGAAGCGAACACCCCCCGTCTTAGACGACGCTGCAGAAGAACAAAAGCAAAGCACTTACAGCTGCGCTAATTACACACATTGCGCTGAATGAAACATGCAAGATTATTCAAATCGAGCTTGCCATTTGACACCCGAAAACCCTGAAAGACCTTCAGTCTAATACCAAAGATCTTTCATTTCATATATTTGAATAGACTGATGTATATTAAATAACTAAATAATTTCAGTTCTTAAATTGGGCTTACTTTCAATGTAAAGTGTTTTAAATCAGTTTTTAAAAAAACTTGATGTTTTTAATTTAAGCTTTGGATCAAACAAGCACCTAAATATGGAATTAAAAATGATGCAGACGACGGGATATATCATGTAGGGATGGGCAACGATTAATCGCGATTAATCGTTAGCAAAATAAAAGTTTGTGTTTACATAATATATGTGTGTGTAGTGTGTATAATTAATTTGTATATATAAATACACACACATGCATGTATATATTTAAGAAATATTTGCATGAATATACTTTATATATATATTTATACATAATTAATATTATATACAAATATAAATATTTGACATATTAATAACACATTTTTCTTAAATATATACATGCATGTGTGTCTATTTATATATACAAATTAATTATACACACTACACACACATATATTATGTAAACACAAACTTTTGTTTTGCTAACGATTAATCGTTGCCCATCATGACACAAGTATTGGGCCAAACAAAACGGTTTTTATTTTTACTTTTCAAGTTTGTCTCTCAGGATTTATTAGGGATTGAAAACTGGTTTTAGGTTCAGCCTGTGTTTTTGGGGGATGTTATGATGTGTTCACACATTCAAAAATGGCTAGATGGAGCGCAACAACAAAATGAAACAAGAAAAAAGGAGTTAATTAAATGAGTCTTTTATGAGAGGGTTTTACTGTGCAAGCTGTCCGTCTAACACCTTCAGCACATCCAATGTGGCAATTACAGCACCAGCACTAAAAATATCAAAACTAAAAAAAGAGAAAGAAAATCCCGAGCAATGTTCTTCCTGGCTCTCCTCTTTTACAGTCGGATTTAATAAAGCAGGTCGTCAGGCCTTCAGGGGTGTGTTTCTCACACACTAGGCCTTGAACTAAAGTGCAAGATCAATGCTAATTCTTCTTTTAAAATCCATTCGTGTTGCAGGATTAGAGTAAAACTTCTTCACTTCCATTCAAAAGTTGGTGTGTTTTTTTAAAAGAAGCATTTATTAAGTGTTTTGAATATATTTTAACATGCAATTCCTTTTTTGTGAGTCACATGACCCTTCAGAAATCATTCTAATATGCTAATTCGCTTCGATTTCTAATTATTAACAAGTTGTTTTCAAAAATGTTATGCTGCATTTTGTGGAAACCCTTTTCTCTAGGATTTTTGATGAATATAAAGATAAAAAGAACAGCCTTTAATTGAAACATAACATTATTGATGTGTTTACTGTCATTTTTGGTGAGTTCAATACATCTTTTTGAATCTCATACATACTAACCCTAAACCTTTGAACGGTAACGCTTGAGCTAAACACTCACATCTGGACCAACAGAGCACAAAGCCCACCGTAATGAACATCAGCTTTGGGGATTTGTCCTTCATTTTCAATCTAAAATCCTTCATGTTTGTTCAAAGCCTCTGCCCAAAAACTGCTTTTATTGTATTTTGCCGATAAGACATTGCAATTGATTTCCTTTTTTGAGTGTATGTTTTATTTTATTTTGAATCTAAATTAATTAAATTATCAAGTAACTAGATTTTTACATCTCCTGAAAAACACATGCTAGCACTATTTCTCATGCTAACCGTGTCTATTCTAAGGTGTTTCTATGTGGTTGCTAGAGCCTTCTGGCAGTTTCTTAGATTTACATTCATGCATTTAGTAGACACTTATCTGAAGCAAATCAAATTGCATTCAAGTTACATAATTCATGCATTGCCTGGGAATCGAGCCATGACTTGCTGCACTGTTTGAGCTACAGGTTTCATACTTGTCAAAGTCAACAGAGCCCCACTTCCAAGATATTCTCGTTTCTAGATAGGATTCGAAAAATAATCATTAATTCCAGTCTCAATTCCTGAATGAACCTATGAAGGTTCACTGATGGAGTTTTAGGACACCATTGGGTCACTTGATGGAGTTTTAGGACACCATTGGGTCAGTTGATGGAGTTTTAGGACACCATTGGGTCACCTGATGGAGTTTTAGGACACCATTGGGTCACCTGATGGAGTTTTAGGACACCATTGGGTCACCTGATGGAGTTTTAGGACACCATTGGGTCACCTGATGGAGTTTTAGGACACCATTGGGCCCCTGAATGGAGTTTTAGGACACCATTGGGTCACCTGATGGAGTTTTAGGACACCATTGGGCCCCTGAATGGAGTTTTAGGACACCATTGGGTCACCTGATGGAGTTTTAGGACACCATTGGGTCACCTGATGGAGTTTTAGGACACCATTGGGTCACTTGATGGAGTTTTAGGACACCATTTTGTCACCCGATGGAGTTTTAGGACACCATTGTGTCACCTGATGGCGTTTTAAGACACCATTGGGTCACCTGATGGAGTTTTAGGACACCACTGGGTCACCTGATGGAGTTTTAGGACACCATTGGGTCACTTGATGGAGTTTTAGGACACCATTGGGTCACTTGATGGAGTTTTAGGACACCATTGGGTCACCTGATGGAGTTTTAGGACACCACTGGGTCACCTGATGGAGTTTTAGAACACCATTGGGTCACCTGATGGAGTTTTAGGACACCATTGGGTCACCTGATGGAGATTTAGGACACCATTGGGTCACCTGATGGAGTTTTAGGACAACATTGGGTCACTTGATGGAGTTTTAGGACACCATTTTGTCACCTGATGGAGTTTTAGGACACCATTGGGTCACCTGATGGAGTTTTAGGACACCATTGGGTCACCTGATGGCGTTTTAGGACACCATTGGGTCACCTGATGGAGTTTTAGGACACCACTGGGTCACCTGATGGAGTTTTAGGACACCATTGGGTCACTTGATGGAGTTTTAGGACACCATTTTGTCACCTGATGGAGTTTTAGGACACCATTGGGTCACCTGATGGAGTTTTAGGACACCACTGGGTCACCTGATGGCGTTTTAGGACTCCATTGGGTCACCTGATGGAGTTTTAGGACACCACTGGGTCACCTGATGGAGTTTTAGAACACCATTGGGTCACCTGATGGAGTTTTAGGACACCATTGGGTCACCTGATGGAGATTTAGGACACCATTGGGTCACCTGATGGAGTTTTAGGACAACATTGGGTCACTTGATGGAGTTTTAGGACACCATTTTGTCACCTGATGGAGTTTTAGGACACCATTGGGTCACCTGATGGAGTTTTAGGACACCATTGGGTCACCTGATGGCGTTTTAGGACACCATTGGGTCACCTGATGGAGTTTTAGGACACCACTGGGTCACCTGATGGAGTTTAAGGACACCATTGGGTCACTTGATGGAGTTTTAGGACACCATTTTGTCACCTGATGGAGTTTTAGGACACCATTGGGTCACCTGATGGAGTTTTAGGACACCATTGGGTCACCTGATGGCGTTTTAGGACACCATTGGGTCACCTGATAGAGATTTAGGACACCATTGGGTCACCTGATGGAGTTTTAGGACACCATTGGGTCACTTGATGGAGTTTTAGGACACCATTTTGTCACCTGATGGAGTTTTAGGACACCATTGGGTCACCTGATGGAGTTTTAGGACACCACTGGGTCACCTGATGGAGTTTTAGGACACCATTGGGTCACTTGATGGAGTTTTTTCGGGTCCTTGCCACCGTTGCCTTTGGCTTGCTACACAAGTTGGGCCAGAGGAGTTTATGTATTTATGTCCATGACAAGGCCCAAATTTATTAATTAAATAATTAATAAATTGATTATTTAATAAATAATTATTAATTCCAGTCTCAATTCCTGAATGAACCTATGAAGTTTCGCAACAAATTTCCATACTGCCAGTCTATGGTGTTCATTGGTTTCAGACATGCACTATAAGCGGTAGACCAGATTGGGCCAATAATACTGGCAATATTACAGACATTAGTTATAAAGTATTCAAATAAGTGTCTTATCACACATGGCAATCGCAAAACAAACAATATAGGCTGTTAGAATTGAATGCGCTACAATGTAGCGTCGGCACTGGGGACTCATCACATGAAATGACCGGGCATTGACAGATATACTGCTGATTACATCAGGGACTCTTTGGATCCCTGCGCTATGAATAAAAATAAATGACATTTTCGATTCAGAGGAAGTCTAGTGAGATAAAAACAACAAGATGGTGTCGCCAAGATACTTCACATTCACATTCAAACTGGCTGCAATAAACATGTACATTTACATTTCATCCAAAGTAACTTGAGAATGAAGAGCATCACCAGCAATTTGTCATAAGAGCACAATGCCAAGTTTAGAGTATGAGAAATGATGTGAAATGCAGAAAAGAGAAGAAACATTTTTTAAGAGAACTATATTTGACTTGAGTATGAGTATATTTTACTAATAAAAAAAGATATGAATCTGTAGGGTCAGTGTTGGCCCTGTTTGTCTGCAGCTGTGGCATTGAGGTAAAATTACACATAATGTAATGTAATCTGCATGGGACAGGGCGACATTTGTATGAGTGATCATGTAATTGGCCTCATTACAGAGGTTACGGGACTCCAACAGTTCGCCCAATGTAGAGACTATAAACACTCTCACACATGACTAACAGACCTGCCAACTAGTGTCTCATGGTCTAGATGACCAACAGAGAATATACATAGCATTAAAATACTGTCCTGGAATGGAGAAACCTAGATTTAAACATCATATATATGCACTGCCATCTACATTTTATAACCTGTGAGCACAACAGGCACTCATAACGATAGAAGCAATTCTTAATGTGAATGTGAACATCATCAGCGTTTATCAGAGGTTCGTGTTTAAAGTCTGTTTAGAGACATATACATTTTTACCTTACAGTTACTGTAAATCCGGCCTCTAGTTCATAAACGCCAGAGGAGAACTGGCCCCCGACTGAGCCTGGGCTCTCCCTAGGTTATTATTTTCTCCATTGGGTCACCTGATGAAGTTGGGATCACTTGATGGAGTTTTAGGACACCATTGGGTCACCTGATGGCGTTTTAGGACACCATTGGGTCAGTTGATGGAGTTTTAGGACACCATTGGGGTCACCTGATGGAGTTTAAGCACACCATTTGGTCACCTGATGGTATTTTAGGATACCATGGGGTCACCTGATGGAGTTTTAGGACACCATTGGGGTCACCTGATGGAGTTTAAGCACACCATTGGCGTCACCTGATGGAGTTTTAGGACACCATTTGGTCACCTGATGGCATTTTAGGACACCATTGGATCACCTGATGGAGTTTTAGGACACCATTGGGTCACCTGATGGAGTTTTTGGACACCATTGGGGTCACCTGATGGAGTTTAAGCACACCATTGGGTCACCTGATGGAGTTTAAGCACACCATTTGGTCACCTGATGGCATTTTAGGACACCATTGGATCACCTGATGGAGTTTTAGGATACCATGGGGTCACCTGATGGAGTTTTAGGACACAGCTGGGTCACCTGATGGCATTTTAGGACACCATTGGGTCACCTGATGGAGTTTAAGCACACCATTTGGTCACCTGATGGCATTTTAGGACACCATTGGATCACCTGATGGAGTTTTAGGATACCATGGGGTCACCTGATGGAGTTTTAGGACACAGCTGGGTCACCTGATGGCATTTTAGGACACCATTGGGTCACCTGATGGAGTTTTAGGACACCATTTGGTCACCTGATGGCATTTTAGGACACCATTGGATCACCTGATGGAGTTTTAGGACACCATTGGGTCACCTGATGGAGTTTTTGGACACCATTGGGGTCACCTGATGGAGTTTAAGCACACCATTGGGTCACCTGATGGAGTTTAAGCACACCATTTGGTCACCTGATGGCATTTTAGGACACCATTGGATCACCTGATGGAGTTTTAGGATACCATGGGGTCACCTGATGGAGTTTTAGGACACAGCTGGGTCACCTGATGGCATTTTAGGACACCATTGGGTCACCTGATGGAGTTTAAGCACACCATTTGGTCACCTGATGGCATTTTAGGACACCATTGGATCACCTGATGGAGTTTTAGGATACCATGGGGTCACCTGATGGAGTTTTAGGACACAGCTGGGTCACCTGATGGCATTTTAGGACACCATTGGGTCACCTGATGGAGTTTTAGGACACCATTTGGTCACCTGATGGCATTTTAGGACACCATTGGATCACCTGATGGAGTTTTAGGACACCATTGGGTCACCTGATGGAGTTTTAGGACACCACCGGGTCACCTGATGGAGTTTTTGGACACAGCTGGGTCACCTGATGGCATTTTAGGATACCATTGGGTCACCTGATGGAGTTTTAGGACACCACTGGGTCACCTGATGGAGTTTTAGGATACCATTGGGTCACCTGATGGAGTTTTAGGGCACCATTGGGTCACCTGATGGAGTTTTAGGATACCATTGGGTCACCTGATGGAGTTTTTCGGTTCTTTGCCACTGTTGCCTTTGGCTTGCTACACAAGTAGGGCCAGAGGAGTTCATGTATTTATGTTCATGACTTTCAAGGTCCAAATTTCTGATAAATGCCTGAAAAGGTGGCTTGGTCTAAATCATTTTTGTTCTTTATGTATAAATGATCTAAAAGCAATTTGAAAGCAGATATGCTGCAGTCTGGCAGGGACCAGAGATCGACAGACTCTCCATCAAGTGAACGCTCAGTGGTGCTGTATAGAGGTGTAGATTATGAACCTCATCTAAAACGTCACACCGTAGCCATGGCAACAACGAGAAATCTGGCCCTTGAGGAACAGGACATTTCCTAAAAGCTGTTCTGGGGTCAGTTTTGTGCTTTAATACACAACCACACAGCCTCGAGCCGGCTGGGATTGGAAGATGCTTTGTGAACGTCGCACAGCTGCCTGAGCTGAAGAAACCGTAGATGTTCTGGTGCAACAATACACAGCATGACAACAGAGCCTCTGCCTTCATCCAAAATGAAACTTTATCGCATTCACACACAAAAACAAAATGGAGGCCATCTTTGTGCCTCCAGGATGGATTGATTACCACAATAAGTGGTGGAAAGACAGCAGCCAGACATTATCTTTTGGGAGTTTTTCCAACAGACGTGAAAACAGACACGAGCTCTTTCTTGCACATTTCCTGATGATCAGAAACAGCCCACATGTTTAGCAACTGCTGAGTCACCACCAACTGAGCAAGAATTCATTATTGTTCTTGCTTTATTAAAATCTCTGAAGCCTCATTCCTGAGACTGAAAAGCCAGCAGGTTGTCAAAACTCATGATAAGCAGATTGACATTTTTGAAAGGCAGTTTAAAGTCAGTGTGGTGGGAATCGGGGTTATTTATTTATTTTTAAACACATTCAGCTTTCAAAATTTTTAAAAGTTGTCATATTCAAAAGTTTGAGTTTGTAATGTTTTTAAAAGAACTCTCTTATGCTCACCAAGGCTGAATTATTTGATAAAAACATGTAATATTATAACAATTTAAAACAACTATTTTATATTTGTACGGAAAAGTATTAGGGCCAAGCAATAATAAAAAAATAAATCCATCTTGAGATTAAAGTCATTATAACGTGAAATTAAACTCGTTAAATTTCGAGAAAAAAAGTCTAAATATAATCTTGAGCATAAACTCATTAAATATCGAGAACAAAGTCGCTTTGTTTCGAGAAAAAAAATTGTTAAATTTCGAGAAAAAACTCGAAATACAATTTTGAGAATAAACTCATTAAACATCAAGAATAAAGTTGTTGTGTGTCGAGAAAAAACGTGTTAAATTTCGAAGAAAAAAGTCGAAAAACAAACTTGAGAATAAACTTGAGAAAAAATAAAATAAATAAATAATTATAAAAAAAATTCTCGAAATTTAACAAGTTTTTTTTCGCAATACAACGACTTTATTCTCGAAAATTAATGAGTTTATTCTCAAAATTGTATTTCGAGTTTTTTACTTAATACAAAATGACTTTATTCTCGATATTTAATGAGTTTATTCTCAAGACTGTATTTCAAGTTTTTTTTCTCGAAAAAACAATTACTTTATTCTCAATATTTAATGAGTTTATCTCAAGATTGTATATCGAGTTTTTTCGCAACACAACGACTTTATTCGATATTTAATGAGTTTATTCTCAAGACTGTATTTCGAGTTTTTTTTCTTGAAAAACAATTACTTGATTCTCGATATTTAATGAGTACATTCTCAAGGTTGTATTTCAAGTTTTTTTTCTCGAAAAAACAATTACTTTATTCTCAATATTTAATGAGTTTATTCTCAAGATTGTATTTCAAGTTTTTTTTTCGCAACACAACGACTTTATTCTCAAAAATTAATGAGTTTAATCTCAAGATTGTATTTCGACTTTTTTTCCTCAAAATTTAACGAGTTTAATTTCGCATTATAATGACTTTAATCTCGAGATGTTTTTATTTTTTATTATTGCCTGGCCCTAATCCTCTTCCGTATATATTTGACTATATTTTCAAATGTAATTTATTCCTGTGATGCAATGCTGAATTTTCAGAAGCCTGATTTGCTGATTTTGTGCTCAAGAAACTGATTTAAAAAACATTCAGGGTTCTTTAAAGAATAGAACAGAAAAAGAAATCTTTTGTAACATTAGAAATGTCATTTACTGTCACTTTAATGCATCCTTTCTGAATAAAAATATATATAATATATGTATTCATATAACCGAAGCAGCACTAATAATTAATGTTAACGTTCATCATTTATATATTCAGCAGTGGAGTGGTATATAGAGCATGTGATAAATGACATAGGAAGTGAGTTTCATTACCCCCAGAAAAGAAAAAGTTCACATTTGATTTATGGCCAATTTGACGATTTAAACGTAAATCTGCTGCAAAAAAAATGAAAACCTTCAGCTGTGATTAGTGTAAAAGACAGAGACACACCTTTCTTAGCAGTGGCCATTCTGGTGTCAATCTGGACCGAAAGCAGGATAAGCTTGTGTTACGACCTCATCGTAGATATCATCTGACCTCAAAACAACCCTGAGAGAGACAAAGCAGAACAACAAAAAAAGAAGTCAATAAACAGAAGCTGATGATAGAACACAGATGATATAGAAAAAAAACAATTGTTTATAGATGGATTTTTTAAAAACTACAGAGAGGAAATAATACTCTTCTAACACACTTAAGAGGCTTTCATTGCTTTTGTTAAAGGAGCATTGCGCAAGTTCTCACATTTCTAACCGTTACTGACACCAGTGGCCGTTGGAGAAACTGCAGCCAGCCTCATGCTCGTTCTCGGTGCGAACGCTATTGTTTGACAGCACGGGTCTGTTTTTATACCCACCGCTGACCGGAGCACAATGAGAGAGACTCAAAGCCTTGATCATTTAAAGGGTTAGCTCACCCAAAAATGAAAATTCTGTCAGTATTTACTCACCCTCATGTTGTTCCAACCCCGTAAGACCTTCGTTCATCTTCCGAACAAATTAAGATATTTAAGATATTAAGATCGCTCCTGCATACTAGTCCATAGGCTTCTTGAGGGAATGACTCTTGCTGGCATCGAAAAGTCATTAAAGACATCGTTAAAATAGTCCAAGTGACTACAGTGGCTCAATCTTAACTTCATCAAACGACGAGAACACTTTTGTGCGCAAAAAACAACAAAAATAACGACTTTATTTCAACTATTCCTTTATTTCTCTCTCTGCCTCGAGTCAGGTTACTAGTTTAATAGCGTAAGCTTCTGTTATTGTACGTCACACGCATCACACACATGACCAGCGTCGGCCAATAGTGAGTCTACGTGTGACGTAGCTTTACGCAATCACACTACGTTAACTGACTACAGGCCTGAGAAGGAAGTGAATAGTTGAAATAAAGTCGTTATTTTTGTTTGTTTTTTGCGCACAAAAAGTGTTCTCGTCGTTTGATAAAGTTAAAATTGAGCCACTGTAGTCACTTGGACTATTTTAACGATGTCTTTAATGACTTTTCGAGGCCAGTAAGTGTCATTCCCTCAAGAAGCCTATGGACTAGTATGCAGGAGTGATCTTAATATCTTAAATATCTTAATTTGTGTTCGGAAGATGAACGAAGGTCTTACGGGGTTGGAACAACATGAGGGTGAGTAAATACTGACAGAATTTTCATTTTTGGGTGAGCTAACCCTTTCACACTTCAGCACGATCATCTCAGTGCGTGTTTGCTGCGACGACCCTCGTGGTCCGACTACCCAATAAACATGCAACATGAAATGGCGTACTGATCAACGAGACAAGCGCTAAAACTTAAACCTACTTTCCAAGATTGCCATGGCATTTCCCAAGCCATGACCGCATCCATATTCTCCTTTTTCGCTTCCTCTTCTTTTTCAGTGCACATAAAAACCACAATCGCCAAAGTGTGATTTGTTCACCACTAGCTCACGCTAATGACGTTTTATTCTTCTATATTAACTTGCGTCATAGCCCACGATTCAACATCTGTCATCATCGAACATGTCGTACCCGCCATGTCGTTTAGTGTGATTTGTATTGATCTTTGATTGCCTTCCAACTTCCAGATGCTGTTTGAACAGTCAGTGTTTTAAGTTTCGGTCTTTGTCTTTCAATTTCTCCTCCCTTATTCCTCTGGGTGATGAAAGTGCCTTTATCGGATCCCAATAAAGGAAACCGCTGGTACTGGAATGAAAGAATATGGAGGGACTTTCTAATTCACCAGGGAGCTGAGAAACCCGCTATAGCCTAATCTGCAGGAGAGAGAGAGAGAGAGAGAGAGAGAGAGAGAGAGAGAGAGAGAGAGAGAGAGAGAGAGAGAGAGAGAGAGAGAGAGAGAGAGAGAGAGAGAGAGAGAAACCTGTGCAGTATCGTTCACTAAAACCTTCCACTCTTCTGTCAAACACACACTGGGTGTCAAGATGTTAAATGCACATCAGAGAGAAGAAAACTTGATGACGTAATTAAGTGGCAGAGAGCTCAGATCATCATAACCACAGCAGACATTCAGCACTGGAACATACAAGAAAAATCTCATTGCTATTCTCATTATGACAAAACACCCAATAGTAGACATTTAAGAACGATTGTTCCTGCCCGTTCATCCGAATAATGAAAGATTAGAGAAACTGCAGAAGGGAAAAAACAATAAAGTAAATAACGTGTTACTTTTCTAAGCAATCCTACTAACATTTTCCCCCTTAGCAACCAAATAGCAACACAGTGGCATTGTAGCATGGGCCGAACACCACCACATTTTCTTATGAGCGTAAAAATTTGTATTTATGCACTGTATTTGGTGCACACTGAGGTGAAGTTATTGTACCAAATGGAATAACTGTTTTTTTTTTTTTGTAAACTTGTATTTAATACACCAAATGCAATGTGCTGTAAATGCAATAGCTAATTCTTTTATGCACCAAATGCAATAAATATTTTTATTAGGGCTGTCAAACTGATTAATCGCGATTAATCGCATCCAAAATAAAAGTTTGTGTTTACATAATATATGTGGGTGCACTGTGCATAATTATTTTGTATATAAAAACACACATGTATGTATATTTAAGAAAAAAAATATTATTTATATATAAAATATTTATATTTATATATAATATAAATTATATAAAAATCCGTATACAGAATATACATGAAAATATTTCTTAAATATATACAAGCGTGTGTGTGTATTTATATATCTAAAATAATTATACATAGTGTAAATATATTTTAAAATATATTTACACTGTGTATAATATAAAAATACCCCAAATATATTACGTAAACACAAACTTTTATTTTGTATGCGATTAATCGCGATTAATCGTTTTGACAGCCCTAATTTTTATGCGCAAGATTTTTTCACAAGCTTACTTTTCTGTGCATCGAATGCAATAACTCATTTTTATTGTGCACCTATGCAATAACCATTTATGCACCAAATACGGATTAATTTTGTGTCTTAAATGTTATAAGTATTTTTGTGCACCAAATGTAATACACATTTTAAGCACTAAACACTGAAAAAAACCCCTGTTTGATTAACATAAAAAAAACATGTACATCGGTTGCACATAATAAAGTTAGGTTTGTGCAACATGATTTATGTATTTTAAAATACATAAATCATGTTGCACAAACCTAACTTTATTATGTGCAACCGGTATGTTTTTTTATGTTAATCCAACAGGGTTTTTTTTCAGTGAATGCATTAACAATTTTGTGCACAAACTGCAATAAATTATTGTGTGCAATGCAACAATTATTACATTTGATGCACAACATTTTTAGTTATTAGCTAATTTTTTTTTTCTCCATATGCAATAATTAAATCATACTTTTCAAAGGGTGTGGTTGCTGATTCCAAAGTCCACAAAAATGCTATCCTTGACTCACTAATATTATATATTATATATTATAATTAGGGCTGTGCAAAAGTTAATTGTGATTAATCGCATCCAAAATAAAAGTCTATGTTTACATAATATATTTGTGTGTCCTGTATATAATTATTTTGTATATATAAATACCTCTGCATGCATGTGTATATTTAAGAATTATTTGCGCTTAAATTCTGTAAATATATATAAATACATAATCTATATTATATAAATATTAATATTTTATATATGAATAACACATTTTCTTAAATATATACATGCATGTGTGTGTATTAATATATACAAAATAATTATATACAGCACACACAAATATATTATGTAAACACAGACTTTTATTTTGGATGCGATTAATCGCAATTAATTTTTGCACAGCCCTAATTATAATAGACCCAAACTAAAGTTTAAGATGCAAGGTAAATATAACGTAGAAACTACAGTAAAAAAGAGGAAAAACATGCAGCTTTGATTGGGTGTGCCCCTTAATAAATGCTTCTTTCTCCCCTGGACTATATTCACAAATGACTTGATAATTTAGAAAAAGAAGTGCAGAAATAATAAACAATTGAATTGCACACACACACTCCGACATAAAAGCACAGATTTCTCCCCATCACACACTTCAGCTGAAGTGTCAACACAAGCGCCGCCACAGATATGAAGCAGTTACAGTCTGTACTAACATGGCACATGAGACAAAACTGGGTCAATGTCTCATATGGACTGATTTATATGCTCATGTTCACCATTTACAACAAAAACATGCTCAGCATTCATCTTAATCCTGAAAGCCATCTGGAAAAACACGAAATCCCAGGAGAATCTGCCGTGGCTTGCTTGTCATGCATTCTTCGCTAATGGTAGCCTACCCCGTAATTATCCTGAGGCAAAATACTTGGAGAAGAATGAGCCCTAACCTGACATTATAGGTTGCAAGTAGCATATTATAAAAGTAAATCAAGCTCAATGGCGTTCAGTCTGTTGCATTACAAAGTGCTTGATGAAGCTTTCAACCCCAGCCTGATGTTGAGACAGAACCGCTGTTAAACAGTTAAACAATGAAACACTGACTTCTGTCGCGTTTAAAGCTGAGCTGATGGAAAGACAGCAATGCTTGGTGGATCCTCTTCTGATAGTCGCACACAAACTTATGCAACATCGATCATTTTTAAAAGGAAATGGCTTGGCATACTCACTTGTTCTCAGTAATAATGGGCTTCTGCTGTGGTGGATTAACGTTACAGTCTATAACTTCTCGAAATGTTGCAGAAATGAAACAAAACCCAAACCTCCAGTCAGAACAACCCAACCGCTGGTCAGCGAGTGACTGATCCACTACACACACACACTTAACTGAGGCGTAACTTCCGCGTTAATCACGTGGTTTCTGCTGTTGCACTGTGTTAACAACGCCTGTGAATTTAGTGCCAGGGATTTTTATTCATAAGACAGTTATAAGTCGGACTTTATAACGTTTGTATGTCACAAAAAGGGTCAGTCCTGTTATTTGGTGCCTTTTGGCCATCATAAAATGTAGAAAATCAAACTCCGTTTTTAAAAGAGGTTTTTGTGTACACTGTAAAAAAATTGGAGTAGGATTTACTTGAAAAAACCTTGCTAAACTATCTCACTCAGAAAATGCTAGTAAATTTACAAAGATTTGCCAAGTAAAAGCCTTAACATATTTATCAGTTGCTTTAATTAGACATCTTTAAGGTAAATTTACATGGAATATGGAATTAAGTAAACTTTATAAAAAAATAAGTCATTTTAACTCGGCTAGTAAAAGGTTGATTAACATCGATCTTCTATCCCTTTATATTATATTTCACTAAAACAATAATCTTGAATTTTAATAGTCATTTATAGAATGTGCTTTACTTTGATCATCTAAGTAATTTATATATACATCACGTCATGTGAATGCAAACAACTCAATACTTGGCAGACAATACACAATGGCGGGAACATTTGATGGGTCGTTTTTGTGTTTGAATGAATTTACTCGAAATGTCACAAAATTGCAATTTACTAATGCTGACAACAAAAATCAATGATAAAACAGTGTAAATACAGCTGGAAACCAGTGAAAAATGAGCCTTATTAATTATTTAAGGTCCAGTGCATGATGGGAACCCCAGTATCAGAAAAGTTGAGTAATTTTTACTTAATTTTATTGAGTCGATATTTACATTTTCATTTCTACTCGCTTGAATTAAGTACTGATATTGAATTTACTTAGTTTTTTAAATTCTTGCCTGAACTAACTTAGTTTTTCAAGTAAATTACATTGGGGTTTTCACTAGTATTTACTTCACCAAAAAATCTTTTTTTACAGTGTAGTCATGATAGGGGGATGGAAAACTTTGGGGGGGGGGGGGGGGGGGGGGGAGTGTTTTTTTTTGGTAAAGGTCGGGTAAATAGGGCCTAAATGTAACTATTTAATAAACAAAGTAAATTAAATGGAAGATGTCGAAATTACCACCCCGTTAGAGACATAAAAATGCCTAAAAGGAATTTTTGTTTATTTTTTAAAGTACTACATTGTTGATACTATAGTACATTTTAATTATTAGGTGTGAATTATTAGGTGTGTTTTTTGTGTGTGCTGATTTTATAAAATTATTGTTAAAAACAACTCCGTTTTTAAGAGGTTTTTGTGTAGTCATAATAGGATGATGGAAAACTTTTGAGAAAAAAAGCGTATTTTCAGTAAAGCTCGACCTAAATGTAACTATTTAATAAACCAAATAAATTAAATGGAAGATGCCAGAAATGACCACCCTGTTAGAGACAGATAAAAATGCCTACAAGTTTATTTTTTAAAGTAGCCTACTACATTGTTGATAGTAGTAGTTTGTCACTGAAATATTAGGTGTGGTTTTTTTTTTGTTTGTGTGTGCTGATTTTATAAAATTATTGTTAAAAAACAAGTGCTTAACAGAAATTGGACAAACTAATAACAGAGTTGACAATGGTATAAAGAATGGATGAGTTCCTATCGCTCACACAACCAGTAACAATTTACTTTTGGTTTGAACTGATTTAGATGGTAAACATGTAAATCAAAAAAGTTGCCAACAAACTTTAAATACACTACTACTTCAACTTTCCAAAGCCTTTTTTTTTCATTTAATTTTCTACAAATTACTTTCACAATGTAAACTTTCACTGATATAACAGGGTGGACAATCAGCCACATCAACCTATAACATAACATAGATTTACCAAATAAAGAATTGTATCGTCTTTTAACCCTCAATAATGACCCGAAGCGTTTAAATAAAAAAAAATGTTAAAAATCGTAGCTTCATCGGAATGGTCCGAAACTTGGTGACTTTATTGGTACTTGGTATATGAACACCCCAAAAAATTGGGGACAGGATTTGAAAAGTCTAAGTGGTCGTAAAAAAATAGTCACACTCAGGACCTTCGGGTCAAAAATGACCCGCATAGGAAATGAATGGGAAATTGGCAAAAATGTGAAAATACTGAGTTTTTTTGTGCGTACAATCTACAAATCAGCAACGATCTTGAAAAAAAGCACACAACAGTGAAGGGGTGAATCTATAAAACATCAAGAGTGCAAAACAAACACACACACACACACACACCGTTATACACAAACACACCAAAAAATTCAGATTATACATGTGTTTTGCATTTTTAAAAAGCTCAGTTTGTCCACGAGATGGCATCCATCTAATTTCAAAAATTGCTTTTATGAGGCCTAGGCTTGACTCCAAAATGAAATACAGCTTTAAAAAAAAAATAATAATAATAATTAAATATTTTTTTCCTATTATATTTAATAGGGGAAAATTTTGTCATAATTATTGCATTAATACTAATTATAAATTTTTTTGTTTTTGAAATTTTTCTCAAAACACCAAAAAAGAAAAGAAAAAATATTATAAAAAACATGTAAAAAAAAAAATTATGATTTTCTTTTTTAAATGTGAATCCCGCCCTTTGGATCAATTTTGACCCGAAGGTCCCGAGTGTGACTGTTAAACGAAGAACCCCAGAGGGTTAAAACTGTAGTTAAAAAAAAAACAAATCTACTAAGTTTTATCATATTTTGCCGTCAGATTTGAAAGAAAATGGTATATAGACAGCTAATATAATCAAGGTTGTTTCCCTTCAAAGAGGAGACTTCATAACGATATGAAGTTATTTAATTTCTAACATTCATTTAAAGGGAGAGTAATCTTTCATCCGCTTATCGGAAACTGTTGTTGGACCGATTGGGCGGGGCCTTCCAATGCTGTTTTTCACAACATGTCTCATGTCAAAATCAAGCAAAAAAAAAAAAAAATTAAAACTGCTGAGGTAAGACTAAACATATTTATTTGACAATACAGAGAACATACAATGTAAACAGCAATTCAATACTTTTTACAATAACCATTTACAATGACACCATTTTAAAGCCCATGGCATTTGATAATAATAACACTATTGAGCTTAGTTAACATATCTTGTAGTGTTGTGTATCCAGATGGATATTCCAGGCATGACTATTTGGCATAAATCAAATTCAATGTGATTCCTCTTCGTAGACCATAATGGCACACACTCTCGTTCACATCCAGATATTTTCCTGAAAATAAATGCCAGTAATTACCGATTTGCAGGCTCACTCATCAAACTCAAGTTTTTAAGTTTGGTGCATCAAATCAATCTCAAGAAACTATTTACGAATGTGGTGTTTACCATCATGAACCAGAGTCATTTTCTCTGGTTTCTTCCCTGCCATGTCACAAGCCTCCTGTAGTAAAACAGAGACATTTTCCATTGGGAACACGTCCACTTCCATTGTCTTCCCAGCACTTTTTACATAAAGGTTGATCTTCTCCACTTCGGCTATTTCATCAGGGTTGGTGTTTGGGTACTGAGACGGGATCTGAACTGAAACGAAGGAGTAAAATAACAATATAATGACCTTGAGAACGCATTCGCACTACATCAAGATCCCAAAACGACATTGTTCATCATAAATCAGAGTTCAGCTCAACTGAGGCCTCTAAATACAGTTAAAGTTGAAAAAACATGGCATTCATAATGTGTAATATGGGACATATATGTAAGTGATACTCAGTCTTGATTTTATCTAATGGGAACTTCCTCCCAGAGAGCAGACAGACCTGAATGTGAGTTTACGGTGGGTTGTGCGGGACTGTTCCCCTCCTGGACCGACACCAACGCTTGAGCAGGTTTTGTGACTGGGATGTCATCTGAAAAGAGAAAATTTTAGATTCAGGATTCTGAGGACAACCCTATTTTATTTGGAATAACATTAGACTGATGAATTGTGCACAATTAAGCCATTCATGTCAACTTTAATACTGCAGTTTCAGGGTCTAAACTGCTGTGAAATTCAGTCCTGCGTGTCCAAACCTTTGAGTTTGACTGGTATAGTATTATACACAAACACAACTATGAAGATAATAAGCTATAAGTGTATGGTGAAGATGTAAACCGTACGTTTGTCTGGACTCTGCGATGGCTTCGTCTGATCAGGTGATGAACTGCTGCTTCCCCACCAGCTGTTCTCCCACTTTAAAACATATTACAAATCAAATGTTATTTCAAAGTAATGCTTGAATGAAAAGTCTATAGGCTTCTACTTTTTCAGTAATCATTTGGACAGAAATGTGAAAACAGATTTCAGATTTCCACAGAATAGCTTTCTCTAAATTCCCATAACTTGTGCTTCTGTTTTAAATTTTTTACACTGTAAGTGAAAATGACTGTCGTATTACAGTGGTGGGCTATTAAAGAACAGTCCCAAATTAGTTTTTGGTAAAAGTTGGTGATTTGGTATGAGCAACCGCGAAATCTAACTGAAAATTCAGCGACTTTCACTTTCCCCTGAATGTTTAGGAAAATATTTGATGCAGACTATAAAAAAAGCATCAAGAGTGTCGGAAACAGCGCCATCGTGTGGCAGGTCAGCCATGTTTATGAGCACGTGAGCGCGCAGCGCCGTTGTTTTATCAAGTAAAACCCTGCAACGCTAAATGTTCAGTTTTCTGAGAATAGAATTTACCTATTAAAGTGTGGCACTAAAACGATGCAACAAAGTTGCTTGATACAAGTAAATGTTGGTCTAATTATTTAAATTATTTCTATTTTGTTTACGTGTCGGGATATGGCTTATTTAAAGTTAATAAAAGATGTTATTAAATCGTCTTAAACTTGAAAATCGACTTAAAAACATGTAGAAAAGCTGTCTGGGTTCACACATTCCGACCATAGACTGTAAAAAAAGATTCCGACAAACAAAGAGAAGCACTCATGCCGAAAGGTTCATTTCTCATCGATCACGTGTTTTTCTGGAAACGATACGAGAACAGGTGTTAAGTCGTTTTTTCCTGCATTGTCGAAAAAATGCTTCCGTAGCGCGAATTGATGACAGAATGCCGATTAAAGTCGTATGAAATACAATTATAATACAATTCTAAGTTATGAGCTACTGTAGACTAGCTACTGTTTGTATTTTTAAAACGGTGTGAAAAGTAAAAATTATCATAAAATATTCATCTTTGACTTGTCAATGTACACCTTTCCTCATAATAACTGAAACTTTCCGTTATTCTTTTTCAGCTAGCTGACCGTAAAAATATATTCATATGGTAGTAAGCATTTTTTAAAATTAAAATTATATATTATAACAGGAAAAAATGCATGTTTTGTTAAAAAAACAAACAAAACAAAACTGAGTCTGCACATGCGCATAACCGGTAAGTAAATAAGAAATTTGCGCTGCCTAACATCACTAACAATAACATATACTTTATATTATATGATTTTGTATGACTTTTGTCCTATTACAAACCTTTTTAAAATGTATTTAAAACCAGCATTTTAAACGTTATCATCATAGATTGTATAACACAAAGTCACCATCTCATTTTGCAAGTAAAATGTTACCCTAATATACACTCAGCTCTGTTCTACATATTACACAATAGTTAAATCCAATGCAAATAATCTTGTTTGAAATTAAAATCCAGTAAAGTCTTACCAGAGTAGCAATGTAGCTAAAGATGCTGTCCATGTCTTCTTCGTGTAGAGTATTATCCTTACTGAAGCATTGCAGCATGCTCACCTTATATAGAGCTTACACAGCAACTTTCTCTTTCAGCCCACGGGCTTCCCCTTAAAAATACCCTAGGATTCTGGGATCCTCCTGCATAACGTCTTTACATTCATCTTTTGCATGCAAATGAACCCTCTTAAAGGAACAGTTTACCCAATATGACTTTTATTTATTTTAGTGTATAAAAAGGATCACGTATCAACAAGTGACCAACACATTATTAAAACTCTAAAAAGAGTTTGCTAATTGTTTTTACAGTTTCACAAGGTGAAATCGTTATGTAGAGGTGCATTCAAGATACTTTTTAAATCATCTTCATGTTTTCCATTACATGATTTTCATATTTAAAGGATGTTGTAGTTCAAAAATGTGTTTTGTTCGTCCGTAGAGTGCCGGAAATAGGAGAATACTAAACAGTTTTAGTTTCAATGTCTTCACAGTTTTGTCCTTAAGGCATTGTTAATTTCTATGGACATTAAAATTGTTTATACTGACATTTTGTCACCATAATAAAGGCCCAGGGCGATTGGTTATATACGGAGACGTCAGTGCCATTGACGCAGTATGAAACTGAACTATTGAAACAGAGAAAAATGTATGTCTTCAAAACAACACTTTCTTGACCTGTTCGGAATTCACCTTATTTTTATAACATCTTCTCAGGTTTTACTTTCACTTCATTTTGAACGTGTTTTGTCAAGTTCATTGCAGCAGACTAGTCTATTGTCAAGTGAGAGCCTGGTTGATTTTCTTCTGCCTGAGACCTATAAGAGCTTCTGAATTATTGTGCAATTTGTGTTTAAAAATGCTGTCTAGTTAAGGAGTTCAGGAGGGCTTTAAAAGACAAGTGTTGCGGCACAGCTCAGCACGAGACTTGTATTGTTAATCATCCATCAACAATACAGGGAAATACAAGGATAAAGGAAACTTATCCAAAACTAAAAATAAAAAAGAAAAAGATTAATGTATATATCATTAACATTTATTTTACGATTTTAGGTACACACTGAAGCGTCATCAGCCCGGCTAGCTCAGTCGGTAGAGCATGAGACTCTTAATCTCAGGGTCGTGGGTTCGAGCCCCACGTTGGGCGGAAACTTTTAACTCCTTAGTGCATTAAACATTTGTTATGTTAACATTCAGAAAAAAAACACTAATCAACCCCTTGACAGGCACATTGGCCTCAATAATAATTCCCATAAAAGATAAGACGCATGCAACTTAATTTCATGAGCACAAAAAAAGCACAAAAGCCAATTCACATACACAAAATAAAATGATATATTCACAAAACACGTTTCACAAAAACAAAACAACGCAACACAAACGTTTCACTCGGGAGACAAAATTACCCGAATTTTTTTTTACATTTCATTTTGATCACATTTTTTTATTTGATTTTTATATTTACCTTTAAATTACTATATTCAATCAATGAAAAATAAATCAATAGTAATTTAGTCATTTAAACACATTCCTCACATTCTTTCAACTTCAGTTCTAAATAAATTACAATTTCATGCCTTTTAGGTAAGCTTTAAATATCTTACATTGTCTCTGTCGACCTCTTGTGGAAAAAAATAAATATAACATGACATTTCATGACTCTGTCCACTAGATGGCCTTATAGCTCAATATTGAGCAAATGAGCTGTTTCCCCTGGGTCCTAAAGTCCGTTTCTCTTCAGAATGCATTCAGATAAACATTTAGACATTCTAAACATTTTTTTCAGTAAAAGTTTGCCATTTTTAGTTTGAATTTTGAGAATTTTTAGGTTTTCGATGTGTACTGAAGCATTCCTCGTTTTACATTTATTCCTATGGGGGTCAATGTGACCCGCGAGCGAATGATGATACTTATTTAAATTTCAACCAAAAACTCCTCAAATTCATTCAATTTTCGTTCAATCCTTTTCAAAATGACCCGAGGGAAGAATGAGGGTTAAAATATATTATTTTTAAGTTTGTTAGTGAATCACAAAACACCTGAATTGTTTTATGTGGATGTGAATTAGGTTTTAAATTTGGCCAAGACACACGTGCAACGTCTTTTGCGTGAATTATAATAATTATAATATTATTATTATGACTACTATCTCTCTCTATATACCAGTTGTTTGTAGCTGCTTGAGCAAATAAAAAGAGTAAACAATGACATCACAATGGAGGTTACCTGCGTCTGGCGGTGCCTGGATCACGATTGGCTGTTTCCGTCACCATCTCCTCATCCAATCGCTGAGGTCGCTCTCCATCCTGAGATTGGAAGGGAGCCAATCACTGAGTAATGTGGAAATCAGTTGTAATTTTTAATGATAAAACAAAATAATTCACAGCATAACAGCAACAACCTTAATTTAAGTCAACAGTGGGATTCGAACCGTTAAATTCCCATTTAAATGTAAAGGAAAAATGTTTTTTTTTTTTTTTACAATTATGATAAACGTAAACGTTCAAAAACAATGGTGTAACATTTATCCTTCTCCTTTCCGCTCCATTTCCCCTTTTTCTCTCTTTCTCCTGTTCCACCGTCTCCTGTCTCACATCCATAAACCCCCGTCCCGTCCTGTCCCGTCCCCTCCCCTCCCCCCCAAACAGACTTTCTCAGAAAAAAATAATTAAAGATCAATAATTAATTTAACAAAAGCAAGATTCATCACAACTACACATGGTTAGGTTATGCCACTGAATTCCTACCAGACTTTATGAATCAAAAGCTGTTTCGTCCCTGGGTGGGCTCGAACCACCAACCTTTCGGTTAACAGCCGAACGCGCTAACCGATTGCGCCACAGAGACTGGGATGTCTCCACTCCTACAACCGAAGCACTTCATGTGAATGCAGACATGTTAGAGGACACATGACAATAGAAAGTGCTAGTACAAAATAAGTGACTGTGTAGCCCGATTATGATTATTATTAAGAAACTGGCACATTAAATAGTAACACGTTACAAAACGGCTTCACATGTTCACATTAGTTAGTGTATTAACTAACATGCAGTTACTATGATCAATACATTTGTTACAGTATTTATTAATCTTACATTTAAATGAGTTAATAACAATACAGCTGTTCATTGTTTGTTTTTGGTAGTTCACAGTGCATTAACTAATGTAACTTTTGATTTTAATAATGTATTAGTAAATGTTAAAAATTAACATTAACTAAGATTAATAAATGATGTAGGGGTGCAGATCATTGTTAGTTCATGTTATCTAATAAGATCTTATTGTAAAGTGTTAATTATAAAATTTATTATGCATATTTTCATGTTCGACCAGTTATGATGGCTGTATATAATGATGGCCACTAGATGGCAGTGCAGATTATTACATAGATATTGGAACAAATGATGGGCAAGTTCATAGTTTCCTAAACTCAAAATACTAATTTACCTAAACCACATTGTCTAAATTGATGTGAAAAAAGAAAAAAATGTTGAGATAACATCATGAAAAAACATGTTTTACAATGCACTGTAAAAAATATATGACCAATAACATGGTAAATTAAACTTAAACAAAGTTAAGCAATTTTCCATTTTTGTTTACAAGTTATACAGGTATCAACTAATTTTTTTAAAAGTCAGTTTAATGTAATTTAAGATGGAATTGATTCAAACAAGATAATTGCACTTTTTCAATAATTTTTTTACACACCTCCTGAAAGAGGTCCAACCATTTCTCCTGACGGGGAAGAGCTTCAGAAGGCCGACTCGTTGCCTCGCGTGACTTTGGGACATTTTCTGAAAGCAAACACAATGAACGTTTCTTCCAACACCTGCAACTTCTGTGATAATATTATTTTATAGTTAGAAGTATGTTTGTTTTATCAGTACATGCAAAATATAAAACAACATTAGTTGAAAGTATCTCTATTTGCTTAGCATTAAATTTGATTTTATTCAAAACCCAGTTAAATTGAACTGAGGTTTCTTGGATATGGGTTAAAAAAACAAATTAGGGTTAAAATTAATATACAACAAAATATTTGTTCCTCTAATTTTGGATCTCAACCTTTTTGACTTCACTATGCACTTCACAAAAATATTTGTTGTGGACAATTTCTAGTCAATAAATATTTTAGAGCTTGGATAACTAGAATGATCTATATTTGAAATATATCTTGATTTTATCTTGATTTTAAGTTCTTGTTCTCATATAATGGTTGTTTTGTCTTTTAAACAATTTGAAGTCGAGGACCTATTGAAATTTTTTTCATACTCATGTTTCATAACACTGTTTCGGAGAAGGTGGGTGGTTCAAAACCATAGACTGTAAAGAAATGGAGAAAACAAACTGAAACTCCCGTGTGTCCTGGTTTGAGACTTAAAAAAATCTAGTCATCATATGTAAACTGTACTTGCTGTAAAACTAAATCTGCATGTAATCACGTCAGTTCTTCATTCCGTCGAGCAATCGCTACTTTAGACATATATTAAAGTTAGTACTGAACAGAATCATCTAACATGACTAAATTAAAAAAAAATGTGTACATGCTAAACGTTAACTAGCTAAACGTACATACGAAAAGTAACCTTCCGTTACGTATAGAATCGCCTCACATCAAGAACAACTCGAGATTTAAAGATGACAAGACATTAACGTTAGACGAATCCAGATTCTGAAGACTTGCCAAGAAGCAGACGTCTTGCCGTCGAGATGAAAATGTAATATTAATACTTTGCACGGATTTGTGTAACATTCGTAACTCACCGGATCTATTTGATCTGAACGGGATAAACTAGAATCACGTGGTTCAGCCACGGATAACTAGCCCGGCTAGCTCAGTCGGTAGAGCATGAGACTCTTAATCTCAGGGTCGTGGGTTCGAGCCCCACGTTGGGCGATACATTTTTATTTTAGCATATTAAATATTTACTGTAAATAAAATAAACACTAGTTATAACCTTTAGCCCTCTAGCGGTTAAAAATTGTAATCGTTTTGCGGAAGAACATTGTTCAGGGTGCGCTGCGGCTCTGCGCCACTGTGCGGATGAATAGCTTAAATTAGTTCTTTCTCATAGGCTAAATTAACCGTTATAACATCAAAAACAGCAAAAAAGAGCGAAATTACTCTACTGCTCATAAAACATTCACTATAGGTTAAAGAAATATAACCAATTTAGTTGGAAAGGATCTCACGAAGACTAGCTGAAGACGTTACTTATCGAATACCTATTAATACACAAGGTACTTTGAAAATAAATTCTAGCGCCATCATGAAATGAGCCTTCACAATAGATAATGCTTTACAATTAACTGTTAAAGAGTTACATATTGCAATCTAGTACTTTACTCACCTGGGTTTAACAAGTTAGTCTCCGGGCGGAGCGATACGGCAGTGAAAGGGCCTATTACAGGTCATCAGAGTTGTTTTACGGATATATAAGGTTTATCCGTTTAAGAACTCCCTGAATATATTTGTTGTTAATTGTAACGAGTGTTTTTGCGTAATTCGCTGTGTGTGTGTTAATGACAAAAAAAAACGGGAGAGAGAGTGTTTATGGATACGAACGCACTTATAGGCAACGTGTTAATTCAGCTCGTGTTTTTTTCTGTAGTTAAACGGACACTATCATCATTTGTGTGACGTAGGCTACACTAAACATCATTAAACTCGTCAGTAAAATATTTGGCCGTCATTTTTTTGGACGAGTCCGCTACTAAAGCACTGTAGTGGGTAAAAGACAAGTTATAATCATAATTAAACAAAACTCTACCTGTTCAATCTCCATTCAGCATATTATCTGGCTCTGTATGAATTATTGTCCGACTCTTGGTCAAACTGAACACCGATGTGACAATTTCTGACCTGATATGATCATTATCCTGAGATGAGATCGTCATGATACTGAAGCGCGAGCTCTTGAAGCTCCGCCCTCTTCTTGAAACGGGGCCAGTATTTCAAGGAAACTGGAACTGAACTGAAAAATACACAACACCTGGGCACAAGATCATTTGTATAGGGACACATAAAAACAGTGTGTTTTGCTCACCCCCCCAAATGTGGCAATTTTAACATGCTGTAAAAAATTATCTGTTGGGTATTTCGGGCTAAATCTTCACACTACGGGGACATCATAGACTTATTCATCATAGACTTACCTTGTAAAAAGGGGCATACACCCGTGCATCACTGAGACGTCTATTTGATGTGCATGTTTACATCTGGAAGACGTATTTTTTAAGAGTGTTCATCTGCATTATGTCTATAGGACGTTTCCTGTCAGATGTCAAATAGATGTTTAGAAAATGTCTTTAAGATGTAATGATAGATTGTATGTTAAACTGACATCTAATGCTTTCCAGATGAAGTGATATTTAAAGCCACAATATGTACTTTTTCTGCTTTAAAAATAGCAAAAATAACAATCTATGTTATATATTTCTATTAGATTATCCCGACAGTTTCCACCATAAAGCGCTCCCCGTTCACAGTAACCGGGTCGTCTCATTCAAATCAGCCAACTGTTGCTGTTATTGAATACTCATATGAGTCAGACTGCGAATGTACGTGCCCGCTTTAGCGCGCTCATGCTTACTAAATAAACGCCTCACCTGCGGCGCAAGCTCTCACTACATTCCCTTTAGCACATAGTGGATGCATAACGCAAACCCAGTCAAATGTTTGACTGCAGTATCTTATGTGCTTTATAATTCGGTGCGCCCTATATATGAAAAATGTTCTAAAACAGGTCATTCATTGAAGTAGCGTAATATAAATATGTATATTCGTCTGTATTATAGTTATGAACCACGATTACGCTTTGCCTGCACGTTCTGCTGCTACAGCCAGCTCAGTAAAGCTCAAATGTACGGGTGAAAGATATCAAGTCAAGTCAAGTCACATTTATTTATATAGCGCTTTTCACAATACAGATTGTATCAAAGCAGCTTCACAGTGATAACATGAAAGTAGTACAACACAGATCGATAATATTGTTAAATAATAAATAATCCTAAATAATCCTAAATAATCCCGACTAAGCAAGCCAAAAGCAAGGCGACAGTGGCAAGGAACCAAAACTCCATCAGATTGGATGGAGAAAAAAAAAACCTTGGGAGAACCCAGGCTCAGTCGGGGGCCAGTTCTCCTCTGGCTTACATTCATATTGTTTAAATATAAATATTAAATATAAATATTATTTATGTCTAAAACAGCCCCATAACATATCGCAGGCGTTGAGTCGTCTCTTCACAGGCGTTGGTCTTCTCATCACAGGCGGTGGGGCATCCGAAACCCCCGTGAGATGCTGGATACAAGGCTGGACCCGACGAACGCCATTTTTCTCGGGAAAAGCGTCCCGAGATAACAGCAGAAAGGCAGATGGGAAATAATTAGCATAGCTGATGTTCATAATTAGCATAGCTGATGTTCATAATAATTTCCATTGTACGGGTGTCGGTGTTAGAAAACCACTATCTCACGAACTCTCCGCAATGCAACCCAACCATACAGACCGACCCGTTTGTCTAAAAGGCTATCGAGCCCCACTGGTGCGTTAAGCAATTTCAGTGGCAAACGGTTCGGTATGGCATAAAAGAGGACTGACAGGTGAGCATTATGTGAATGCTTGACTGAAGAGATGCGTCTTTAATCTAGTTTTAAATTGTGTCAGCGAGTCAGAGCCCCGGACCGTATCGGGAAGGCTATTCCAGAGTTTTGGAGCTAGATGCGAGAACGCCCTCCCTCCTTTACTGGACTTAGATATCCTAGGAATGACCAGAAGCCTTGAATTTAGTGATCTTAAGGAACGCGGTGGATTGTAGGGCGAGAGAAGGTCTGTTAAGTACATAGGAGCTAAACCATTTAGGGCTTTATAGGTCAGTAATAGTACTTTGTAGTTGATACGGAACTTATTAGGTAACCAGTGCAGAGATGATAAAATCGGTGTTATATGATCATATTTTCTTGACCTAGTAAGAACTCTAGCAGCTGCATTTTGGACTAACTGTAGCTTGTTTATTGAGGATGCAGGACAACCGGCTAATAAAGCATTACAGTAATCTAGTCTCGAGGTCATGAATGCATGAACTAACTTTTCTGCATCAGAGAGAGATAGCATGTTACGTAGCTTAGCAATGTTTCTAAGGTGGAAAAAGGCTGTCCTTGTAACATATGAAACATGATTTTCGAAAGATAAGTTGGGGTCTAGTATAACACCCAGGTCTTTTACTGTAGTGGATAAAGTAACAGGACATCCGTCTATATTAAGGTTTTGTTGTAAGAGATTTTGTGAGTGGTTTTTTGGACCAATAAGTAATACCTCCGTTTTATCTGAATTTAATAGCAGGAAGTTACGCGTCATCCAGCATTTTACATCTTTGAGACACTCTGTCAATTTAGAGGAGTTAGTGTTTTCGTCTGGTCGTGATGAAATATATAATTGAGTGTCGTCAGCATAACAGTGGAAATTAATTCCATGTTTTCTTATAATATTACCAAGTGGCAGCATATATATTGAGAATAGCAGAGGGCCTAAAACTGATCCTTGCGGTACTCCATAGTCTACTGACGTTATCTTTGATTTTTCCCCGTTTAAACAGACAAAATGATAACGGTCCGATAAATACGATCTGAACCAGCTTAATGCCTGTCCTTGAACACCAGTGTAGTTTTGTAGTCGATCCAAGAGTATTTTATGATCTATAGTGTCGAACGCAGCGCTGAGATCAAGTAGGACTAGTATTGAGATACAGCCTTGGTCAGAAGCTAAAAGTAAATCATTTGTAATTTTAACTAGCGCAGTTTCAGTGCTATGATGCGGTCTGAATCCTGACTGGAATTTTTCATAGATATCATTTTCTTGCAAAAAAGAGCATAGTTGAGCGGACACAACTTTTTCTAATATTTTGGACATAAATGGAAGATTTGAAATGGGTCTGTAATTCGCTAACTTTTTTGGGTCTAATTGTGGTTTCTTAATGAGAGGTTTTATTACTGCCTGCTTGAATATTTTTGGAACATGACCTAGAGATAGAGACGAGTTAATAATATTGAGGAGAGGCTCTTCTACTACAGGTAATAGTTCTTTTAGTAGTTTAGTGGGTATTGGATCCAATAAACATGTTGTGGGTTTAGATGCAGTGATAAGTTTATTTAGCTCCTCCTGTCCTATCGTTGTAAAGCGGTGTAGTTGTTCTAGAGGGGCCATAAGTGCGGCTGAATCATAAGACACCATAGAGGATTGTACATTTATAATTGTGTTTCGGATGCTTTCTATTTTCTCGTTGAAGTAATTCATAAAGTCATTACTGCTTAACTGTAACGGTATATTTTGCTCTGGTGATGTCTGTTTGTTTGTTAGTCTAGCCACGGTGTTAAATAAAAACCTTGGGTTATTTTGGTTATTTTCGATTAGTTTGCGGAGATGTTCAGCCCTGGCTGTTTTTAGAGCCTTTTTATAACGTGACATACTGTCTTTCCACGCGATTCTAAAGACCTCTAAGTTAGTTTGTTTCCATTTACGCTCTAACTTACGGGTTTCTCTCTTGATAGCGTGCGTATCACTGTTGTACCAGGGTGCTTTAGTTTTCTCTCTAACCTTTTTTAATCTAATTGGTGCAACAATATCTAATGTACTAGAGAGAATGGTGCTCAAACTGCTAGTCATTTCCTCAAGTCGGGTTCAAAGAGTTAATATTACTAACCACTGATTTGTGAGCGTCGGCGCGTGATGCTTCAAGCGTTGAGCGCCGATCCAACAGCTCGGCTTTCTTCACCAGCAGACCACGGATCTGTTTCTCGACGTATTCCAGCTCCTGCTTCACCCGAGAAGGTTTGGGACAGGAGAAAAAGCATGACACGGGTAAAAAATTGGGGTTGCAAAGCTTCTTGACAAGCTAAATTTACAGAGAGATGCCGTATCCGTATATTTTGTGAAACGATGATGTCATGTCATGAGCTGAGCTGGTTGTCGATTGACAGCGACAACAACTCCCGTGAGCCCACGCTCTTTCCCGACGTCATCAAAGTACGTCTTTTGTTATTATTTTAAACGAGTGACCCCTGGTGGCCAAAAAAAATTGCATACTGTACGTTTAACAGACATCTTGCAGACGTATGTGTGCCATCTGGGCAGCATCCGACCCCAGACAGCTCAAGTCTATTTGATGTGACATCATCTAAACGTCTATTTGACATCTGACAGGAAACATCCTATAGACGTATTGCAGATGAGCAAAATATGACTTCCAGATGTAAAAATCACATCAAATAGACTTGCATGACGGCGTAATGTTATTATTATAACTAGGACTAGTTATAATCATAGTAAGATCACTAGTAAGACTGTAGAAACAATGACAGACATTAGCCTAAGTAAAGTTAGCTTCATTCATTGTGAGAAAATGTGCAAAACCTCATGCCGAGTGTTTTGTACCAGACTGTACACACGCAAGCAGTGGATCTCGCTTGTTGTTTCGCTTCATAGAGCGATTTTCACATAAAACTAAATGTTACTCTTCTGTTTTATGACAAACTGTGACGTTTTTGACTTTCAGAATTATCTATTAAATTGACAAACATCATATGTGTAATTGAGGGCACAGTTCAGACAGAATAAAAAGATAAGTTGTCTCTCGCCATTGACTACCATAAATATTTTTTCCGAAATAAGGTCCCATGAGTCGGAAGCGGAGGGGTGGGACTAGGGTTGGGTATCGAGAATCGATTGGAACCGGGACTAACTTTTCGTTTTTCCCGGAATCGTTCAAAACAAAAGTTTAAATTTCGATTCCTAGTTTCGATATTCACAGTCCGCCGACCAGAAGAAGAAAGCGCTGAACAACACCAATGAAGAAGCGTCTACCGGAAGTGTTGGCATAACCGCGCGAGTCGAACATGAGTAGCTTACGTCGGCGGTCCAAAGTGTGGCTTCACTTTTCTAAAAATAACGAAATCTTGGCAAAAATGCTAAATTTGTGACAGAAGGAGTATTTCCTTCAGAAAGACCGTTGGTTAGCAAGGTTAGCTAAACTTTTTTAACCCTGCCTCTTAAAAGAATCGGAATCGAGAATCGTTAGGAACCGGAATCGGAATCAGAATCGTTCAAATTCAAACGATACCCAACCCTAGGTGGGACATAGGCTCTCTATAGTAATGTCTCGCTAAAAATGACACCAAAGGTGCAATCTTGATGAAGATTAAGTTTCTGCAGGAAAAAGGAAATGAAACTAAGACTGCATTCCTTCCCACCTCGGAGGGCCGCATTTTTTCAATTTTTCAGTTTTATGACGCAGACTTCTGTTGTCTATCTATAGGAATCCTTTCATCTGGGATGATGACGCCTCAACTGGCACACAACTGACAGTTGTGACACACCTATACACAGTTAAACTTGCACCCATATTCAAAACACCAGTGGCTGTTGACATGACAACGCCATTACGAGAGGAGCCACCTTCCCCTTGGCTCAGTGAGTAATGCACCTGTGCTCCTCATTCTCTTCCGACCGATCAAACAAACACATCATCTTTCTCTGGCACTGCCTAAGGATATGTTTCATTATTAGGAAGCCTCAGGGTTCAGAAAAGGCAAGTTAATTACGATTTACTAAGCAAATATCAAGTCATTTAATTACACCATTTTGTCACTTTACTTTACATTTTAGCACTTTGGGCTATTTGCCTAAATCAAACACTCATAACAAGCCTTCCTTTAGACCTATAGGTCATTCTTTTAAAATTGATATGTGTTTTAGAGTGATCCTGACTATTACTGTATTCAATTTCAAGTAATTTTACTGTATCATTTTTGAGAAAATTAAACCCAAGTTTGAAAATGTAGAATGCACTTTTTGATGTTTGAGTGATTTTGCCTTTTATTTTCTCAAAACGTGAATAAAAAAAAGATTTGAAAATCGATACAATAATATTCAGGGTCACTCTGAACATTGATCAATTGAAAGAAAGGAAAAAGTTGTGTGAGTGTTTAAAAATGGGAAAGATGAAGATGGAGGATGAAGTTTGAAGATGGGATAGCTCTGAACTAGAATGTCAACAAACGTTTCATGACTGGACGAAATTATCCAATTAACCTTCTTTGTTTTGTGCAATAATACTTTGGCTCACTGCGAACTTCGATCCATTGAAAATATCAGCAAAAGTATAAAGGAAACTTCTTTAAAGGAGTAGTTCACTTTAAAAAAAACACTTTTGCTGATAATTTACTCACCCCCATGTCATCCAAGATGTCCATGTCTTTCTTTCTTCAGTCGAAAAGAAATTAAGTTTTTTGATGAAAACATTCCAGGATTTTCTCCATATAATGGACTTCACTGAGTACCAAACGATTCAAGGTCCAAATGAAGGTCCAATGAGGGCTTTAAACGATTCCAGACGATAAATAAGGGTCTTATCAAGCGAGATGATCGCTCATTTCAAAAATGAATAAAAAAGTTTAAGTTTTATAAGCTCAAATGCTCGCCTTGCTCTGTTCTGTGATTCGCGTCCGTGAGTCTCCTGTTCGAACTCGTTCATCAAAATGAACAAATCTTTTTTGAGTCATTTGGCTGATTCAACGAACTAAATGAACAAAATGACTCAAAATAAGATTTATTCATTGGGATGAAAGAGTTCGAATAGGAGTCATGAACAGAGCAAGGCGAGCATTTGTGCTTATAAAACATAAACTTTTATATTTATTTTTGAAATGAGCGATCGTTTTGCTAGATAAGACTCTTATCCATCATCTGGTGTCGTTTAAAGCCATTTGAAGCTGCAATGAAACTCTCATTTGGATATATATATAATTTATATTTGGATGCGATTAATCGTTGCCCAGCAAAACTTTTAATACGATCATATTTTGTGTAGGCAATTAGATAAGCTTAAATAGAAAAGCCTGATAATATCACTGCTAAATACCTTTAAGTATTGTTATATTTTGCCATGTTTCTCACTGACTCGAGAAACTCTACGACCCGCAACTCGTAAAGATCACGGCTTAAAGAAAATCCAGAGCTTCCCACTCGTATTTACGACATTATGATGACGTTCACTACTTTGTCACATTGCATCTTAACCGGCCAGTTCTGTCACTTAATCACATGCATCCTATCATTGTTTAAACTGCCCTGTCACTCATCATGTTACCGGTAAAATCCTCCACATTCAATTTAATTTAATTTACTACTGTTTTGGCGAGAAATAGTGCGTTTGCAATTTGCATAGTGATCCATTCAAAAGTTAATTACCAAACCAAATATTGATTTGCTACATAATCTTATCACAAAAATTCTTTAAAACTGTCACATTGAGAAGGCAGGCAGTTGATTTAGAACGCGTCCCACCCACCTTTCAGATAATCCTATGCGTCTGCTTTATTATTACACACACACCTTTAAACATGTTGATGGACACATGATATTCAAACACAGATGTCATGCCAATTCAAGTAAAAAGGTTGCTAAGTAACTGTCAGACATTATTCACCAGATCATTTGACGTTTCTTTGTGTTTAAGCCTCTAATATCATTGTAGGTTTCCACTGAAAGCTTGATGCTTTATCCACTTCCTTCATCAAGTCAAGTCACATTTATCTATATAGCGCTTTTTACAATACAGATCGTATCAAAGCAGCTTTAAAATTGGTTATCAACATATTATTACATCATCTAAAGTTTTTTTTTTTAGTTTTTTATTATTATTATTGAACAATATCAATTTACAAAACCAAATAGGGAACAATAAAATGTCTATTACAAAATATACACTTTTCCAATCATATCCCCTCCCAGCACTTAAAGGAGTAGTTCACTAAAAAAAAACTTTTGCTGATAATTTACTCACCCCCATGTCATCCAAGATGTCCATGTCTTTCTTTCTTCAGTCGAAAAGAAATTAATGTTTTTGATGAAAACATTCCAGGATTTTTCTCCATATAATGGACTTCACTGGGAACCAAACGGTTCAAGGTCCAAATGAGAGTTTCATCATCATCAGTTTCGTCATCAAAATGAACAAATCTTTTTTAAAGTCATTTCGTTCATTGAATGAACCAAATGACTCGAAAAAAGATCCGTAGGTGCGTGAAACGAAATTCACAACGCTTTATCTGTAGAGTGAGAAAGGGATCCTACACTTAGTATATTTTTTTTCCTTCTATGGAAGTCAATGAGACCAGAAACTGTCTGGTTACTGATATTCTTCTAAATATCAGAAAATTGGCTGAATGGATTCGAAAACGGTAAAACCCAACCTTTTAACTTTGGGGGAGTTGTAAAACGAGCCTATTTCCCAAAAAAGTGGAGTATCCCTTTAAATAGGAAAAATATCTAAACACTTTGGTAATTTTTTTGGGGAGAAATGCTATGGTCTTGTGCACTTCAGTGATGTATGCTAAGCTATGCTAAAAGTGGTGCCGCCAGAACTGGAGATCGGCTGAATGGATTCAAAAAAGGTAAAACTCAACAGTTTAACTCTGGGGGAGTTGTAAAATGAGCCTATTTCCAAAAAAAAAAGTGGAGTATGCCTTTAAGCGTGCAGGGCAACCACCCAGTAGAGCATTACAATAATCTAGCCTTAATGTCATGAACGCATGAACTAGTTGTTCTGCATTTGTCAATGAGAGCATAAGACGCAATTTAGAAATATTTTTAAAATGAAAAATACGGTTTTACAGATGACTTTCAAATGAAAGATTGGCATCAAAGAGCACACCCAGATGTGCACTTTAGAAAAGTGAATTTTGTATTATAGGTCCCACCCTTTAACAAACATATTCCCAAACTATTTGCTTAGAATGTCTCATTGTCCTTAAGTGCCTAATGACTTGATTTGTGTTTCCAAACAGGACGCACATGGAGACCTCAGAGAGTGACTCTGCAAGCAGCAGCAACACAGAGGTTGATCACGCCGAGACCGTTTGCAAAATCCTCCTTGAAACTCTGGAGCCTAAATCCGAACTATGCAAGAAAGCCATTGAAACACTTTTGACTACCAATCCAAATGTCTTTAAACACTGTAAACTTGACATAGAAAGACACGACCGGGCGTATGCGAGGCCTCTTGATGAACCAACGCTCTCTATCAAAATCTGTGGAAGAGAAAATGTTGGCAGATCTTTTCCAGGAGATGAAGTCTGTGTAGAGATCTTGAGCAGAGAAATGTGTCCGCGGCAAGGTGAAGCGATAAAGGGGAGGGTCGTTGGATTAATAAATAGAAACGAAAACTCATTAAGCTTCATCTGTAAGATGATTGAAGACAATCCTCAATATGTTATACCCATCAACAAATGCATGACCATAATACGTACAGTGCAAAATAAGAAGGACACGGGCAAAATTGAAGTGCGACAATACAATAGCGGACGCTGGGTTAGAAAGGTGTCCGTGAACATAGCTGAGAATCAATTGTTAGTTGTCAAGGTTTTAAAATGGGACAATCTGAAAACATTCCCTCTTGGCGTGGTTACAAAAGTAATTCCAGTGAGTGGTGCGTTGCCTGAAATTCTACGCATCGAACTTGACTCTAAAAACGCACCACCACCATTCAAACTACAAGTGCCTGAAGATGATAAGGCTTTAAAAAGAGAGGATTTGTGTGACGTTATCACTTTCACCATTGACCCAACTTCAGCTGAGGACTTGGATGACGGCTTTAGCGTGACTGAGCTTCAACCGGGTGATCGCTACCAGATTGGCGTTCACATCACAGACGTCGCAAGTTACATCCCCAAAGATAGCGAGCACGACAAATTCGCAAGACAGCGCGGCAGAACAATTTACACTTCCGAGAAGGAAGACGTCGCCTTCATGTTCCCAAGAGATCTGAGCAATGAATACTTGAGTTTGACCCCAAATAAACCTCGGAAAGCAGTATCCTTGCTGATAGACGTTGATAAGAAAACAAGCGAAATACTAAACAGCCGATTTGCTCTAACCGGCATCAAGTCCGACAGACGGATGTCGTATGAAGAGGCAGACCAAATTATTGAGAGGTACTTCTACTCGGATGACGCAAAGCCTCTACGGGTCTCATCTGTGGAGGATTGCGTCGCAATCGTTTACCGTTTCTCTGAGGTGCACCGAAAATGCAGACTTGAATGCGAATGGCCATGTGGGACACGGCCAGGGCAAAGCTACTCTCACGCCATGGTGGAGGAACTAATGAATCTCTACAACAGTGCCGCCGCTGAAGAACTTATATTTGAAGACGTCACACGAGACCTCACACCACTGAGGTGCCAACGCGAGCCGGACCCAGAACAACTGAAACAGTTTAGCGAGAAATACATGAACCTAATTCCCATGTCACTTTACTTTTCAAATATCTACGAAGTAAATAGTGAAGAGGATGCAGAAGGTGACAATATGAAGCATGCAGGAATATCACTGAACATTTTCACCTCCGTATTGCACAAGATGGAAGAGTTTGCACAGAGAAAGGACTACTATAATCTGATGCAGTTGGTTTTTTCAGATGAAATCCATCCGACGTTTGCCCCCATGGTGCGGGAGTTTCGTGAGATTCAGAAGAAAGCCTTCATATTTCGCTCGTGCTCCTCGCTGGATTCCAAGTTGGGTCACTATGATTTACAGCTTAACGCCTACACCTGGGCGTCATCTCCTATGAGGCGTTATCTGGACCTTATCTTGCAGAGACTTCTGCACACTTTGCTCTCTAAGAAAATCCCTAAGCAAGCTGACTACACACAAGAAGAAATCAACAGGTTTTGTCAGGCTGGAATGGATGTCGAAGAGAAGGATGCCCAGCTGTTGAGACTGATAAATGTTCAGCTTGATCCCAAAGATGTGGTCAAGCTCGCAGTAGTGGACCAGATCACTCCGCAGGGGCATGAATTCACAATATCGTTCCCTCTGCATCCAATGTTGGCGGTGATTACCATCATGTACAAGCATCTCAAAGTTGTGGATCAGCCAAGATACAATAAGGACGAGAACTCCATGACTCTTCATTGGAAGAGGAGAGTGTATTCGTTCAGCAAATCATTCAAGATTTCAGACCCTTCAAAGCCCATGAAGAATGCGATTCCAGTGTCAAGTACACTGTGGAAAAGACTGGGATCTGCCGTAAAACAGCAGGATTGGGTTAAGACTGAGGAATGCCTCCGAGACATGAAAAGAGGGGGGAATGAGAATGAAGAAAATAAAAGGGTGAAAATTGAGGATAGTTCAATGGAGCAACACTTTAAGGAACCAACTATGGAGCTGGAGTTAGGCACGGTTGTTCAAGTGCAACTTGGGCAAGAACTTAAAGATGGCTTACCAGTTCCTGTAGTTCTGCTGCTCAGCATCAATGAATGCTTTGAGATCTGTTTGGAGCACACGAGAAACCCCACTGTGTGCTTCGCAAAAGCAGAATGCAATGCGACTAAGACTATCTATAAGAGCTACGAGGAGTACCAGGACATCTGGAGACGACTGTGTCAGATTGACACCGCATACAATGCTTTGGAAGAGAACAATAGTGTCATCTTAGAGGATGTGCGGATTAAATGGAGCGGGGATGAAACAAATCTCCAAGGGTTTTTTTATTTAACCAAGACTCAAAAAAAGGAATGGTCTCTGGAGTTTGACCTTAGCAACTGCTTCTTGTGCATCAGACTACGACACCAGAAACCACTGAACGATTATGCAAAACAGTTGCATGGTTCTGCAGTTTCAGATCTGCAGGGTTCACTGCCTTTCACATGGGTTGCTCACGCAGTAACCAGCAAACCAAAGAAACAGAAGGAGACAGACAAGAACGACCGGATTAATTTTCAGATCACACAAAGATCTATGAGTTACATCCCACCCGAGGTTACTGCCGAGGGAACCAAATTTACCATTGAGGTCATTCCCAAAAAAATTCCATTTGTGTGAGTGATCATTCATCCAGCTGATATATTACAGATGTATTCACAAATGGTTTGTAACGAATCCAATATTATTGCAGGCTCAGGGAACAAGCGATCGCAAGCCTAAAACGGGCTAATAACCTGGTGAAAAATGTCGCCACTAGACAACAACTTGAAGAACTGAATGATGGTGAGTGAAGCAAAGTGCAAATTTATTGCAAACTTTATTCAAAGCAGATGGTTTAATGCAAATCACATCCATCTACAATGGTCTCAAGCATTTTGCGATTAGCCTTGAATTGAAATTCAAAAATAAATAGCCAGACACATTAACACACGAGTCCTTGCAGCGAACAAATGCATGCCTGAGGAAAACAGGGGGTCTACGACACTAGTCGTAACTGTTCCCATAGGTTACACCATTTTGTAATGGTGAATTAAATTATGTAAGAGGACATTTTATTGTACACTATGACGCTCCGGTGTCCAAAGTCTGGCGGTTGGTGATGCATTTCAAACTTGTCTATTAAAGGGATACTCCACTTTTTTTGGAAATAGGCTCATTTTACCACTCCCCCAGAGTTAAACAGTCGAGTTTTACCGTTTTCGAATCCATTCAGTCGATTTTCTGATATTTAGAAGAATATCAGTAACTAGACAGTTTCTGGTCTCATTGACTTCCATAGTAGGAAAAAAATATGCTATAGAAGTCAATGAGACCAGAAACTGTCTGGTTATTGTTGATATTCTTCTAAATATCAGAAAATCGTCTGAATGGATTCGAAAACGGTAAAACTCGACTGTTTAACTCTGGGGGAGTGGTAAAATGAGCCTATTTCCAAAAAAAGTGGAGTATCCCTTTAAAATATATTAATGTAGCCCGCCACACATAATATATAAATCATGCAATTTCACAATCAACACAAGGTCACAGCACTAGATTTTAGGCCTCGTCTGTGAATATCTAATGTATGTGTTAACATGGCCAAAACCTTCTTCGTGTTGAATTAGATGCGGATGTGGCAAATTTCGACTTGTACGATGTGGACGAGAGCCTGAACCTGCCACCTCTGAATGAGAGCCAGCAGAAAGCTGTTGAGGAAGCCATGAAGAAACCTTTTACTGTGATACAAGGCCCACCAGGTATTAAAATACTCTACAACGTTTGTGCTGTACTTTTAAAAAATGGTTTTCCATTGTAAAAACCTTCCAAATAACGACTTCACCTCGTTCACTGTTTTTACTTTTCAAACAGGAGCACTCTTCTAATGCCGAGCGAAATTTAAAAGAACTTCGTAAAAAATTGTATCGAAACAAATTTGATCTATACTTCTACTGGTGATCCGTTATGCTGCATCTTGCATTATTTGGATATAGCCAACATGAATGGTACTGTAGTAATCAAGATAATTAAAGATGCTTTAATTTAGGCGCTTATTTATTTATTTTGAAATATAAGGAACAGCGCTGCTCTGAATCTCCCCACAATATTACAGGGTACATTTCTTCAGTTTGTTGGAAAAACATTTCAGTATTAAGAAAATCTGCATTCTAAAGTAATCTTTTGTCGCAAATTGTCTGAATCGATATGTGATTTCACCATTGCAGACTCATTTTGTTCCTGAGTGATGTGAGTTGTGTTTACACTAACATTATTGCTCATATTTGAGGATTAGCAATTGTATTTCTCTAAGTGTTTTTATATGGACATGAATGAATGAATCAATAAATTAAATGCCATGGCAGCATAGTCATATACAACTCTAAAATACAATACAAAGAAGGTGCAAAATGTAAACAATTTGTTTGGAAAATGCTGAATCAGTGTCATGTCTTTCTTGAATCATTAAGGGCTATAAAAATTCATGATAAAAAAATCTCGCTACTACCATCATTGTAAAGTACTAAGTAAATATAACATTTTAAATTTTGAAAACCTTATTAAATATAATCAAATTTCTTTAGTTATAGATTCCTGTAGTGGAGAGTGTTATATGATAAGAGTGATGCTTCTATGTTTGAATCAACTGTGTATTATAATTTTGTACATATTTTTTTAATTTTGTAAGTATACCATCAACCTTTCCAGGGACTGCAGGCGGAAACTAGCATTTTTTTGCTATAACCTGGCACATGTCATAAATGTCAATAAATAAATGCAAATTCAAATTCAAAATGTCTTCATCCACAGGTACAGGGAAAACAGTGGTTGGTATTCACATCGTTTACCAGTTTTTCATGAAGAACAAAGACTTTCTGCCCACTTCTGAATCCTCCAAATCAACCCCTGATCAGAAACCCCCCAAAAAGCCTGCTATCCTGTACTGTGGACCTTCGAACAAGTCTGTGGACATTGTTGCAGGTGAATTGTGTATTCTGGTCTTTTTTATATATATAGATAGATACCAGATCCTTCTGATTACAAATACAAATCTTGCACTAGAGTTTTTATAAGGGAGCCAGACAAACATACAGTGTTTGGGAATGATCATTCAGGTCGCTAGGTATACACATGTGGACACTTGTTGAACGTGTGCTACACATACAAAAAGAGAAAACTTAGCATGAAAATGAGACGGTTTGCTTTTATGAATTGGATTCTGACTCTTTTCAGTCTGCGATGGCGAATCAAATCAAACTTGTGTGAAGCATTGGCATTCACTTGCATGCGTAGAGTATGTTTCAGACTTTGTTTTACTTGTTAAACGGTGTGTACTCACATTTTCCATTGATCTTGTGTCCCAGAGCAGTTGCTGAAACTCAGGGGAGTCCTAAAGCCTCTGAGAATCTACTGTGATCAGATGGAAATGCGTGAATATCCATATTTTGGCAGTGACCTGAAGCTTTGCCGCAGATCCCTCCGTGATGAAAGACCGAACGAGAAGCTCAGGTAAGATCTTCCTGTAAAGGAAGCATAAAAGTTGGGAGTGAAAAAACAAGCATGTATAGGGTTAAATGCACCGGTCCTAGTACTGAGCATTGAGGTGCTCCATACTGAACTTGTGAATAATTTACTCCTACAAATTGGTAACGTTCAGATATGTACAATTTGAACCAATTCCAATGCTACACTAATGCCAATGTAATTTTGAGTCTATTTAAAAGAATGTTGTGGTTGATTAATATCAAATGCTGCGCTAAGATCAGGTAACACTAATATGGAAATACAATCAAGATCAGATGATGAATGCATATCATTTGTAACTCTGATGAGAGGAGTCTCACTACTATTATATGGTCTAAATCCTGACTGGAAGTTTGCAGACAAAGATAATAGTAGTATAATATAGTGTTGTCACATTACCATGTCACATGATGTGTAGGTGGGGCACTTTAAAACAAGTGGTGTGTGACTAAACCCATTAAACTTCTAATTCTTTTGCAGAGACATTAATCTGATGGACCTGGTCCGTAAATCTGAAAATCGCTTTTCAGAAGAAGTAGAAACCTTGCGAAAGAGCGAAACAGAAGATGGAATAGATAAGTGAGTAAGACTAAAGTTTATATAAATCTATGTGATGTTGGTAGAGAGTATTGTGTATCGTTTGAATTTAAACAATTCTGATCCTGATTCCGATTCCTTGTTTCGATTCTCGATTCCGATTCTTTTAAGAAGGAAATGCTCCTTTCTAAAGGGAAATACTCCTTTTTTTCCACAAATTTTGCATTTTGTCGAGATTTTGTTATTTTTAGAAAAGTGAAGCCACACTTTTGGACCGCCGTCGAAATTTTAACTTTTGAACGATTCCGGGAAAAATGAAAAGTTAGTCCCGGTTCCAATCGATACTCGATTCTCGATACCCAACCCTAGTAGAGAGTGTGTTTTCAGTGGTGTTCTTATATTTACCGCCACCATGAGGCCATTTAAAAAAATACTCCATTGAAATCAACTAATATTAATTAATTAATTAATTAATCTGTAGGATGGCAAGTCATGATTACTCAAATGTGAAACAGAGGTAAGATAATATGTGATGAAAAGCTGTGTCAGACACAATATTCAGCGGGAAAAGATAGAAGATATAAAGTCACTAGAAAATACAGTCCCAGACATACAAAATAAAATATGTTTAGAGCACAATTTGACATTCGGTTATGTTATGTTATGTGTTGTGTTTTGTGCTCAACGACGATAAACTTTCATCTTCAGTAAAGGTTTTCTTAACTTTTTGGTGCAGGTTTGAATGGCAAGAGTATGTCAATAATATCTATATAGTCCAGTGTTCTTCAATCCTGGAAGCATGAAGATAGAATAATAAGATAGAATCAAATCTGTGTCTAATAAGGGAAAATGTGTCATGTAGTGGAGTTAAGAAACTTTGGTGATTTAATAAAAATTAAAAAAAAATCTGTGAATTTGGATGGACCAAACAAATCTGTTTGTGTATGTGTTGTTGTACACAAATATGCATGACTAACAAAATGCGTCTTTGCAGGTACAAGGCCGTTTTGAAGGAAGCTTATCAGCGTGAAATCAGAAAGTATGATGTAGTTCTGTGCACCTGCGCTTCAGCACTGAAACCCGAGATCCGGGAGGTCATGGATTTCCGGCAGATACTCATTGATGAATGTGCCATGGCGACAGAGCCAGAGGCCTTCATCCCTTTAGTTTCCTACAATCCACAGCAGGTGAGCTTGGGGATGACATCATCATCATTGGTTTCTATTTTAAACAAAACAAAAGACACAACAGATTCTGGCAGGTGGAGAAGACTTGTGATTTTGCAATCTGCAAAATGTTGTCTCTAATTCTATCCAAAATCGCACCCATACGCTGATTTCACCACAGACAGTAAAAGGATTTCACCATTTCACGCAGCCGCCATTTTGAAATCGGAATACCCATGCACCAGAGAAACGTGGGCACCATCATCTTTAGAATATTGTCTTTGAACTTCCGGTTCTGTATATTTCTATGGCATCACTGTTAGCTGGTGAAGTGGATTTACTTATTATAGAGTTAACAAAAGTTATCATGAGCATTGTAATGTTTATCATAAAGCAGATGTCTTAACAAATGTCGAACGGGAATTTTTTTACGAGCAGTTCATTCATACCTATGCAAGATCGCTGCGGAAATATAGACCGGAAGTCAAAAGACAACGAGCAAAACGCTGAAAAGGGGCGAGGCTACATAAGGTCTATAGAATGTCTCTGAATAGGTTCACACGCCCACTTTTGGGGGACACAAACTAGACTCCCCATAGACTTCAATACAAAATAACGGGAAAAACCAACGTCCGTTCACAGCCGACAGGCGTAAATAACTTAAAATCACTTAGGCTATATAAAACATCTCAAGTAATTATATGTCCAGCCTGCCTGCCATAGAGCTTGAAAGATACATGCCTGTTGTAATGATGTAATCAACTAGCCCAGGCTACCTGCCATCATCATCACAAATTCACAAGAAATACATTAAGTTTTTTTACTTTAAAAACGAAATAAAATCATTCACTGGCTTACCTGGTGACTCGACGAGGTAAAAGTAAATGTCCGGGTAAGACACCTCTGGCCACTGGGTGGGGTTGTTACCCCAATTTGACGCTGGGAGAATAAAGGGACATGTTTTTAAATTGGCCAAATTAAGTTTGTGTATGTATTTTTCACGCACTATGGCAGGCAGGGTGGACATATAATAACTTGACATGTTTTATATAAGTGATTTCTTAACTTATTTACGCCTGTCGGCTGTGTACGGACGTTGTTTTTTGCCGTTATTTTGTATTGAAGTCTATGGGGAGTCTAATTTGTTTTTTCCCCAAAAGGGGGCGGGGACAAAATTGACAGTTGAGTTGCCGGATGTGCCGGTTGTGCGTATGCTCCGATAGGAAGAACCCAGAAGTACAGATAGACAACAATGCCATGGACTACCAATCTGAAGCTGCTGCCATGATTTACACTATTGGATGTTAATATCCAATATAGGATATGTATAATGTTATATTTCGTTCCTGCTAATTTTTTTTAAATTCTGATTTATACATATATTAAAAAATAATTTTATTTATAAATGAATTTAATTAATTTTAGAATTATTTTTAAAACTAGTTGGCAGTAAATATTATATACTAGGAGTGTAACAATATCGTGTCAAAATATATCGCAATACAAAAATGCAACAAAATGTTTTGTGGAATATTCTGAATCATTAATATTTTTGTTCTGGTGTCACTATTGTCCTGTGCATTGATTTCCAGCATAAAGCCTATTCATTTTCACCCACAATAATATCAAATTTAGCACTTTAAATAACAGTACATTTTTAGTATCGCAATAATAATCGTGACATGTATGGAATCATTACACCCCAATTATATACTATGCATTTTAGTAATTCTCAGTGTATAGGCACATTAGGAGTGGAAGACAATCATATGCATCTTCACATCGAATGAAAATCTCTGGTTTCCTTCACAGATTGTTTTGTTGGGTGACCACAAACAGATCCGTCCCATAGTGCAGTGTGCCCTAGTGAACAAGATGGGCATGAGGCAGTCTCTGTTTGAACGCTACATGAATCTGGCCATAATGTTGGACACTCAGTACAGAATGGTAGGAAACAATCAACAGAATCTGAACAATCGTTTTCATTTTGCTTTGATGTTTAACAAAAGCACATGTATGTTAGCATGAAGAAATTTGCAGGTTCCCTTCGGAAGAGTTTTACAATGGCAAACTGAAAACAGGAGCTGAACGAGGACCCCCCATCCTTCTTAACAAGATAGGACTGCCGACGCCCATTTTGTTTGGCCACGTCCAAGGAAAGGAAGTCAGTTTAGTGGTGTCTACAGAAAAGGGCAACGAGAACTCAATGGCCAACACTGAGGAGGCCGAGCAGGCTGTAAGTCCAACACCGCCTTCAGTTCACGAGCGCACACGAAAAACCAATAAAAACCAACAAGAATTCTCCAATAGGGATTTTAAGAAGCCTCCTCGTGTGTTGATTAACTAACTTAGGATCAATATCAACATGATTCATTAACCTTCAAATGGTCTTCGTTTCCTGTTTACACTTCTGGGTCTATACGAACCTCAACAATTGATTGAGTAATTGTACAAAAAAATATACATTTTTAATCATACAAATAATATATTCTATTCATTAATGCTGTGTTTTTTTTGGAGATATGAAGTATGAAGTAGATATTCTTATGAAATATTATTTTTTTTATGATACATTGCATTTATGCTCTAGTACTATGCCTTAATTTCTGCGTAAAAATCTTCAGATTTATGTTGGATTTTTTTTTTTGACACATGAAGAACATATATTTAGTTTTTTTCTAGGGCTGTCAAATGATTAATCACGATTAATCGCATCCAAAATAAAAGTTTGTGTTTACATAATATATGTGTGTGTACTGTGTATAATTATTTTATAATATATATATATATATATATAAATACTCACACATGCATCTATATATTTAAGAAAAATCTGAAAGTATATACTTTATATATATATATATATTTATACATAATTAATATTATGTATAAATATAAATATTTGATATATTAAGAACACATTTTTCTTAAATATATACATGCATGTGTGTCTATTTATATATACAAAATAACTATACACACTACGCCCACATATATTATGTAAACACAAACTTTTATTTTGGACGCGATTAATTGCGATTAATCGTTTGACAGCCCTAGTTGAAAGTCATTAAAGGTTTAGTTCACCCAAAAACCTTTGTGTTTTCCAGGTTAATGTGGCAGATTTGTTGATCAAAGCACACGTGCCGCCTCAGAATATTGCAATTCTGACCCCTTACAATGCGCAGATGTCAGAGATCAAAAAGACAATGAAGAAGAGAAATATTACAAATGTCACTGTTTGCACAATTATGAAGAGCCAAGGTGTGTTATTCTGATTGCATCAATCTAGAGTTTTAAATTCAATTCAGCATAAATGAATCTCTTAATTGAATTTAAAACATTTTTTTTTCATCGATAGCTTTGATTTTATGATTTATTGTTTATTTTTAATTGGTTTTTCTTTTCTCTATGTAAGCACATTTGGTAAAACTCACTTTAAAGGCACAAAATAAAATAAATGTATTATTATTATGATTCTATTATTTTATTATAATTTAATAAATTTAATTATTTTATTATTAAATTTATTATTATTATGATTATCCAGCTTTTGTGGGGAGAATGTGGGACATTCAAGACTCGCTGTCTTTCCCCGTTTTTCATTTTTTCAATTTTCATTTCTTGGGTGAACTATCCCATTAAGTCTAAACTGTGTGTGTAGGAAGCGAGTGGCCGTATGTGATCCTCTCCACTGTTCGCTCCTGCTCCGAGTCTGACATAGAAAGCCAAACACCAAGTAATGCCTGGCTTGGGAAAAGACTCGGATTCATCACTGATCCAAATCAGGTCAATGTTGCCATAACTCGTGCACAGGATGGACTGTGCATTCTGGGTAAGCAGTGACGAATGCAGATGTGATGACAAATTTGATTAAAATAAAAATGTTGTTTGCACTTTATTTTAATGTGTAACAGAGTAATATTAATTAACAGTATGTACTTAGTGTAGGATTAGGGTTTGGCTGAGTTGCATGTACACTACCAGTCAAACGTTTTGGATCGGTAAGATTTTTAATGCTTTTATAAGAAGTCTCTTCTGCACACCAAGGCTGCAATTATTTGATTAAAAATACAAACAAAAACAGTAATATTTGGAAATATTATTACAAGTTAAAACAGCTGTTTTCTATGTGAATGTGTAGTAAAGTGTAATTTATTCTTGTGATCAAAGCTGTATTTTCAGCATCATTACTCCAGTCGGCAGTGTCACATGATCCTTCAGAAATCACTCTAATATCATGATTTGATGATATTACATTTATTATTATTATCATTGTTGAAAACAGTTATTTACCTGAAATAGAAAGATTTTGTAACACTACCGTTCAAAAGTTTGGGGTCAGGAAGAAGGTTTTATTTTAGTTTTTTATAGTGAAAGAAATAAAAGAAATCAATACTTTTATTCATCAAGGATGAATTAAATTGATTAAACGTTACAGTAAAGTCATTAATAATGTTACAATAGATTCAATTTCAGATAAATGCTGTTCTCTTGAACTTTCTATTCATCAAAGAATCCTGAAATAAAAATGTAAATAACTGTTTTCAACATTGAGATGATAATAATAAATGTTTCTTGAGCATCAAATCCTCATATTATCATGATTTCTGAAGAATCATGCGACACTGAAGACTGGAGTAATGATGCTAAAAATATAGAGTTGATCAAAGGAACAAATTACATTTTTAAATATATTAAAATACAAAATTGCTCATGTAATATCCCCATTTCTGTTATCTCTTAGGTAACAGTGAGCTGTTGAGATGCTGTAAACTTTGGAATAGACTCCTGGATCACTATTACAGAAAGAGCTGCGTGGTGAATCCAGCGAGTGACATCAAGGTCAAAGCGCTGCCGAAAAGACGACAGAAACAGAAAAAGCTCTGAGTATCATGGCAGTCGATAAAGTATGGAAGCTTTTTTCCGCCACTGAATAAAAAAAAATAATAATAATAGCGACTTTTTATCTCACAATTGTGAGGTATGAAGTCAGAAATAAAGTCGCAATTGTGAGATATAAAGTTGCAATTTTAAGAAATAAAGTCACAATTGCGAGATATAACCTCACAATTCTGAGAAATAAAGTTGCAATTGCGATATATAAAGTTACAATTTTGAGAAATAAAGTCACAATTGCGAGATATAACGTCACAATTCTCAGATATAAAGTCACAATTGGGAGATATAAAGTCGCAATTCTGAGAAATAAAGTCACAATTGCGAGATATAAAGTTGCAATTTTAAGAAATAAAGTCACAATTGCGAGATATAAAGTCGCAATTCTGAGAAATAAAGTCACAATTGCGAGATATAAAGTCACAATTTTGAGAAATAAAGTCACAATTGGGAGATATAAAGTCGCAAATCTGAGAAATAAAGTCACAATTGCGAGATATAAAGTTGCAATTTTGAGAAATAAAGTCACAATTGCGAGATATAAAGTTGCAATTTTAAGAAATAAAGTCACAATTGCGAGATATAACCTCACAATTCTGAGAAATAAAGTTGCAATTGCGATATATAAAGTTACAATTTTGAGAAATAAAGTCACAATTGCGAGATATAACGTCACAATTCTCAGATATAAAGTCAGAATTGGGAGATATAAAGTCACAATTTTGAGAAATAAAGTCGCAATTGTGAGAAATAGTCACAATTTTGAGATATAAAGTCGCAAATTTGTGATACTAACTCGCAATTGCGATTTATGAGGCAAATTCGCCTTTGGCTAAGCCACGCCCAAGAATGTAGATTGACCAATCACAGCGCAGACAAGAATGAGCTCCCACAGAGGTCCGACCGTCTATGGGTCCGACACTTTTTCACAGCGCTCCATGGGCTATATGCACGCTTAAGTTCCGCATTTGACGCAAGGATGCTCGTCAGTTTCCGGTTGGGGAGATTAAAGCGGAGGAAAACTGAAGAAAACGGCATTATGGCAGAGTATTCAAAATTTTCTGTCCTCCCGTCTTTGAAACGAAACTTTCATATGTTTAGATGGAATTTTTTATATAGTTATGATTATTTAATATAATTTTTAAAAGAAGCACAAACACAACGAGGGGTGTCTGTTTTAGTGACTAACGTTTCTTTAGTATATCCATGGAGTATAAAATTCAATATAAATTCTCGTTATTGCATTCGACTCTACGATCGGTGGAAGTTATCGAGCAAACACCTTCACCGGAAATACTGCTGTATTAGAGCCCATTGACTTTCAACACAGGCATCTCATGTTTCAGGCTATTACCGTCGTAGTTTTATCAAAAATATGGTTAAACGTTGTGCCTGGGGCATTTGTAACACAGATACGCGTTTCCCAGAGAGGTTGGAGGGGGTGTCAGTTTTTTTCCCTTCCCAAAACCGAAGTCAAATCCTGACAAGTATGGCAAGCCGTTTTACCTTTTATTCATTTCCAGGATATGAATTCTTGATATCAACAATTACATTCTTGATATCAACAATTATATTTTTTGATATCAAGAATTTAATTGTTGATATCAACAATTGAATTATTGATAAACAATTAAATTATAAACAATTACGTTTTTGATATCAAGAATTCAATTGTTGATATCAAAAATGTACTTCTTGATATCAACAATTGTATTTTCACTAGTGAAATGTCACCATAGGCGGCCATTCAAAACCAATTGTTGATATCAAGAATAGATTTCTTACTATGGCAAGCCGTTTTATCTTAAATTGTACCCAGCCTTACTCGTCGGAAATGCATTTTTACTAGTAAGAATTGAATTAGAGAGCTCTACAATTCAATTCTTACTAGTAAGAAATACAATTAAAGAGCTCTCTAATTTAATTATTACTAGTTTAATTACAATCAGAGAGCTCTCTAATTCAATTATTACTAGTAAGAATTAAAATTATAGAGCTCTCTAATTCAATTCTTACTAGTAACAATTGCAATTAGAGAGCTCTACAAATTAAATTTTACTAGTCATATGTCTCCATTGACTTCCATTCATTTTTAATTAAAGAGCTCTACAATTGAATTGTTACTAGTAAGAATAACAATTAGAGAGCTCTCTAATTCAATTATTACTAGTAAGAATTACAATTAGAGAGCTCTCTAATTCAATTCTTACTAGTAACATTTATAATTAGAGAGCTCTCTAATTCAGTTTTTACTAGTAAGAATGCGATTACAGAGCTCTTTAGTTCAGTTACAGAACTCTGCAATCATACATATCTTTAATTCGGTTTTTTTACTAGTAAAAATTAAATTAGAGAGCTCTGCTATTGCATTCTTACAAGTAAAAACTGAATTAGAGAGCTCTCTAATTGTAATTCTTACTAGTAATAATTGAATTAGAGAGCTCTCTGATTGTAATTCTTACTAGTAAGAATTGAATTGTAGAGCTCTCTAACTGAATTGTTACTAGTAAAAATGCAATAATGACGAGTGAGGCAGGGTACAATTTAAGCTAAAACGGCTTGCCATATTCTTACTATACTAGTTGAAATTCCAATTTCACATATCAGAAATACAGGTATTACTAGTAAAAACCTTTATTTTTGATATCAAGAATTCAATTGTTACTAGTAGAAATGTCTATTCTTGATATCCACAATTGAACAATGGCATTTTGTGATTTCAAGAATTTAATTGTTGATATCAACAACTGAATTGCTGATATCTGCTAAACCCCTCAGAGATCAACAAGCACATCTTTTTTGCTTCTAACCTTACTGTTAAGTTATACCAGTTAGACCATTTATAATGTTTTAGGTTATGATTTCGGTTCTCATACCGGTTGTTGATACGCTAGCACACGCTGCTAATAAATACAACGTCACTCGTGTAGTCCGTTTGCTTTGTAATAACGATTATATAGAAGTGTATAGAGACCTACCCAGCTTTGTATGAACAGCGTTGCTCCCTGATATTGTTAGTCCCAGGCCTTCGTCTTGATTAGTAGGATATGCGGTGGTTCATTTTTTGACTGACCGGGCTTTTGTCTCTATTTGGATGCATTGTTGTTTCTTGCGTTTCACCTGTAGCTTATTGTCTTGTCTAATGCCTTCGAACGCATATTGCAGCCACTTTTGCCTACTTCTATCATACACTTTTTTTGCTGCTAGTATAAAAGTGTGATAACATTTCAGCAGAGTCACAGCATGAGCCATGTTGATACCAATCCAGAGCCCAGATGAAGTTGCAACGGAAGTAGCAACAGTAACTAAGGGGGCGGGGCTTAGCCAAAGGTGAATTTTAAGGAAAAAACAACACGCAATTTCGACATGATATCATGCATTTCTGATTTTATAACACGCAATTGTGACTTTATATCAATTACTGTAATTTTGACTTTATATCTCGCAATTCGGACTTTACATCAAGCAATTCGGACTTTATAACACGCTATTCTGACTAGGTATATCAATCAATTCTGACGTCATCTCACAATTTTGACTTTATAACACGCAATTGCGACTTTATTTCACGCAATTCTGACTTTATAACCTGCAATTGCGATTTTATTTCAATTAATTCTGACTTTATGTCTCGCAATTCTTATGTTATAAAACGCAATTGCGATTTTATATTACACAATTCTGTCTTTATAGCAATTCTGAGAGAAAAAAGAGTTGAATTGTGAGATAAAAAGCCGCAATTAAAAAGCTTTTTTTTATTTTTCATTCTGTGGTGGAAACAAGCTTCCATAATAAAGTGGATAAGGTCCTTAAAGGACAAAAATGGCACAAAAAAAACTGTCTTAAAAAACCCAACTCTCGGCCGAAGGGAAAAAAAAGTGAAAACATTTTATTTTTGTACATTATTTTATATAATATATATATATATAATACAACATGTTGAACTTAAAACAGCTAGAAAATCAAAGCCATAAATCTAAACAGGTTGTGTTCCACATTTGGGCTTGATGTCTCCAGAGAATTTGCCCCATTAGATGCCATACCAGTATAATAATTTATCAAATTATAATATGCTTAATAAGCAGAAAACATGAATATTTGCCTTATAGGCCAAACCTGAGAATATGCCACCATCTGGTGTAAAAATGTAGCCTACATTTTGAAGCCCTGCCATGAATGAAAGCCTGCGTAATGTTATTAAATAGCCCGGGGACTAAAAATTGCAATTTTAACAGGCACATTTTTGTCCTTAAGGTCTTGAGTGGAACTGTTTATTAAAGTAGGAAATTGCATCAGCTGATCATAAATGCGTAAAATAATAAAATACTAATTGTGGATTAGGAGGAGGGATCTGTGGAACATAATTCCTGTGAAATTCATAGGGTTAAATTTGAATAGAATTACGTTATTTAAAATCTCAACCTCAAAATCCTTGTCAGGTCAATCATTTAACATAACTAAAGAAAAAAGTGTGTTTTATTTTACTTTTATTATTATTATTATTATTATTATCATTTAAAGTTAAGTAGAACAGCTATTTTTGAAGCTACGGTTATTTCATGTGAATTATAATGATGTGGACAATATGAAATATTTCCTTAAAGGGGCAGTTCACCCAAAAAATGTAAATTATTTTACAATTCACTCACCTTCATGTTGTTCCAAAACTTCTATGTATGACTAATAAACTTTCATTTAAAATGAAATTTTTTCCTGTTCTTTTTTTTTTTTCAAAATCTGGGTAATAGCTAGATAAAAAGCTAAATTTGTCAAGCTAAGCTGGATCTAACACACATCTGTTTATCGTGTTATATTAAGAATGATATTTATGAAAATAAATGCACATGCAAGAAAGAAAATAGTTTTAATATTTTAATATATATGTATATATAAATCTACATTTGGCAATTTGTCTATAGAGAAAATAAAAAAATAAAACCGTTATTTGTTAAGAAAAAAATATTGGCCTCGTTAAACAAGTAAGCTACAGGTATGAATATAGAAATAACTTCTGAACAGATTTCCTGACAACTACGTAACTTCAACAGAACAGCAGGTGTGGCTCTCCGGGGAGCTCGAGGTTAGAGGTTAAAGGTCACTGGTATCCAGGAGACTGGTAGCCCATATTGACGGCTTGAGTCGGCTGGTTGAAGGCTTGTGGCTGCTGGTTGAAGGCTTGAGGCTGATGGTGGATCGTGTGTACGGTGGAGTTGATGACCACCAGATTCTGGCGACGAGCCTTCAGCTCTCTGGCCATCTGACACCAGACACACACCGGGCAGCAGGTCACGGCGCAGCAGTCGTCCTGCATCGAACCCTTCATGAGAGAAAACACAATAAATCCAATGAGACGAGCAAATGAGGCCTTCCTGCTATTAAATTCAGATAAAACGGAGGTATTACTTATTGGTCCAAAAAACCACTCACAAAATCTCTTACAACAAAACCTTAATATAGACGGATGTCCTGTTACTTTATCCACTACAGTAAAAGACCTGGGTGTTATACTAGACCCCAACTTATCTTTCGAAAATCATGTTTCATATGTTACAAGGACAGCCTTTTTCCACCTTAGAAACATTGCTAAGCTACGTAACATGCTATCTCTCTCTGATGCAGAAAAGTTAGTTCATGCATTCATGACCTCGAGACTAGATTACTGTAATGCTTTATTAGCCGGTTGTCCTGCATCCTCAATAAACAAGCTACAGTTAGTCCAAAATGCAGCTGCTAGAGTTCTTACTAGGTCAAGAAAATATGATCATATAACACCGATTTTATCATCTCTGCACTGGTTACCTATTAAGTTCCGTATCAACTACAAAGTACTACTACTGACCTATAAAGCCCTAAATGGTTTAGCTCCTATGTACTTAACAGACCTTCTCTCGCCCTACAATCCACCGCGTTCCTTAAGATCACTAAATTCAAGGCTTCTGGTCATTCCTAGGATATCTAAGTCCAGTAAAGGAGGGAGGGCGTTCTCGCATCTAGCTCCAAAACTCTGGAATAGCCTTCCCGATACGGTCCGGGGCTCTGACTCGCTGACACAGTTTAAAACTAGACTAAAGACGCATCTCTTCAGTCAAGCATTCACATAATGCTCACCTGTCAGTCCTCTTTTATGCCATACCGAACCGTTTGCCACTGAAATTGCTTAACGCACCAGTGGGGCTCGATAGCCTTTTAGACAAACGGGTCGGTCCGTATGGCTGAGTTGCGTTGCGGAGAGTTCGTGAGATAGTGGTTTTCTAACACCGACACCCGTACAATGGAAATTATTATGAACATCAGCTATGCTAAATATGAACATCAGCTATGCTAATTATTTCCCATCTGCCTTTCTGCTGTTATCTCGGGACGCTTGTCCCGAGAAAAATGGCGTTCGTCAGGTCCAGCCTTGTATCCAGCATCTCACGGGGGTTTCGGATGCCCCACCGCCTGTGATGAGAAGACCAACGCCTGTGAAGAGACGACTCAACGCCTGCGATATGTTATGGGGCTGTTTTAGACATAAATAATATTTATATTTAATAGTTATATATAAACAATATGAATGTAAGCCAGAGGAGAACTGGCCCCGACTGAGCCTGGGTTCTCCCAAGGTTTTTTTCTCCATCCAATCTGATGGAGTTTTGGTTCCTTGCCACTGTCGCCTTGCTTTTGGCTTGCTTGGCTCGCTTAGTCGGGATTATTTAGGATTATTTAGGATTATTTAGGATTACTTAATATTTAACAATATTATCGATCTGTGTTGTACTACTTTCATGTTATCACTGTGAAGCTGCTTTGATACAATCTGTATTGTGAAAAGCGCTATATAAATAAATGTGACTTGACTTGACTTGACTTGTTTACTCCTGGTATTAAGATGGGTTTGGGTCGATTGGATCACAAGTAGACGAGAGAGACACATTCCTGTGAGACACACACCTGGGGTTTTAAAGGGATAGTTCACTTTGAAATTAATTTTTGATATGTCTTAGCTTACCTCAAGGGCATCCAAGATGTAAGTGTCTTTGTTTTCACAGTAGTTTCAATTTTGATATTTTTAGGTCAAACCGTTTCTGTCTGTCAGTTTTATAATGGAAGTCTATGGTCACCACCTCAAAGAGCATGCACAGAGAAGTCCAAATTAAACATGATTTAATGAGTCATAAATGTAAGTACACATTGATGGGCTAAGACAAGAAACGAGCGGTTTGTGTGAGAAAACGAACAGTTTTATACGGTTTTAACTCTTGTTACCACACAGGCGCTTTGTGGCTGTGGTTACAAGAGGTAAAAACGATATAAATAATGTTTGTTTTCTCACACAAACCGCTCGTTTCGTGTCTTAGGCCATCAATGTGTACATTTACGAGTCATTAAATCATGTTTAATTTGGACTTCTCTGTGCATGCTCTTTGAGGTGGTGACCATAGACCTCCATTATATGACTGACAGACAAGAACGGTTTGACCTAAAAATATCAAAATAATAAAAAATTTTTAATTTTAATAAATTTATTAAAAAAAATAATAATAATTTTAATAAAAAATATTTTAATATTTAAATGTTAGGCGGGTAAATGTTTTTTGTTTTGTTGTTTTTTCAGATCTTGTGGCAATTGTGCAATTTACAAATGAAAACGACCAGAGAGCATCAGCTTTAGTTTCTGTTCTGACAACAGCAAGACCAGCCGAGCGCTGTGAGTGTGTGTTAGAAATCAGGAACGGTGAGAGAACATTGTGCTTGGTACGTTTTTTATCTTCAAACCAAACTTGGGTCTCAAGTCGACAAAGTTTAAATCCGTCTGTCTAGCCGCTTCCCATAATGTTAGGTCAGTAGACGGAGAGAAGACGGTCTTTTGTGGCTGTTTGAACAGATTTGATCAAGAGCGTTTACACTACAAAATACAAAAGCCATTCGGTTTGAATACGTTTTCAAATTCCTCTGGAAGTGATGGAAAGTGGATGAAAGACTTGATAAAGCTATTCAGTTTGTATTCCTTAAACTTGAGGAGAATGCGAATTTGTGAGGAAAATCCTAAGCTTTTTAATTTGTAGGTAAAATAAGGTCTGTGGTTTACATTACTTTAAAAGATTTTCGTGTTTTAACACAAGATGTATTCAGTCAAACCTCAAATGTAAAATTTTAAGCCTGTGCTTCTTAAACAGCAAGTTGTAATGAGCACTACAACAGTTTTTGTTTTTCAATTCGTAAACAAACTCGTACTCAATTTCATACATTTTATAGTCGCTTATTAATCTCGGTTTCGCTTAAGCAACTCAACGTTTTCAACATTGATAATAATAATCAGAGATGTTTCTTGAGCAGCGAATCATCATATTAGAATGATTTATGAAGGATCGTCGTATGGGAGTAATGATCCAGAAAATAAATGTATATTAAACAGTAATAATGTATTACAACATAGCAATTACCCTGATCTTGTATCTCTCTCTCATACTGCTCCTCATCGCAAAAGTGATGGGATGCAAAATGCCTCCGAAGCAAATCTCCAGCAGGGGGAGACAGAGACACTCTCCAAAGTTCTCACTGGTCTGACACATCAGGCAGTATGTGCACCAAAAACCACAGCAACCTGCCACAGGAACACAGATAAAAAAAAACAATTTGGTTATGCTTTTGGTTCATAATAAATCTGCTACAACACAATGTTGTTGGCTGGGACACAAATATATGTTTATTTGCATCTCTCCACCACACATACAGATGCCCATGTCGTCGCAGCAGTCACACACTCCTGTGCTCCACGTGTTTTGCTTGAAGTTATCAGGGGTCAGAACCATGGCTGGCTGGACACTTACAGTTGAATGTGCCATGATTATCACTCCGGTGAGCTGGAAAACACATTGAACAATCCACAGACAAGTGAGAATCAACAACGTGTCTTCAACGAACGCTTCTAATAAATACATATCCATAGACTGCGGTATATATTTATAGAGGAATGTGTTTAAGCACTTGCAGATTTATATTTTTAATACTAATTAATAATAATAATTAATTCGTAGTTTTTAATTACGTTAATGTGAATAATCGCGGATGAAGAGCGAGACGTTAATATTGACTTGTAAATATTCAGCACGGTCTCTCAGTACCCTTATTGCTTTAATAAAACGGTTACCACATAAAACAAATATTTAAACCGAAAATATATGTATTATAATGATCTCTTTTTAAAGTAAAATAAGTCAACCCAATCCTTCCGCCATAAAAAATAGTCCCTCCCTAACAGTAACGGCAAGAGTGTTCCTTTTATTGCCTCAAATTTATTGTATGTATGTATGGGTATATATATATATATATAGTATAGTAGTCCTCACACATATTTAAATTTGTTTAAATCAGACCTGTACACTGTACAGACTGAGTTCGTCTAAGAAGTGCCATTAACCTGTATTAGTCGATGATGAACAGTATCGTACCTGAAAAAGAAAACTTTAAAATTATATATCCCCTCCTCTGCACTTCAGTAACCGTGGGCTTCCTCGTAGGTGTCGAGATCGGTGGGTACGCGCAGACGCGTAATCTAGGTTAGTTTCATCTGTATCAATTGAAACAGGCCCCGCCCTCCAATGGGGGTCCCAACAGACCAGTAATCCCTTTAATTTTCTCCGTGGGATATTAATTTTGAGCAATAATATCTAAACCATCCAAGTTTATGCTCCTATAAAAGCCACAAGGTACGAAATCAACCGTGTTATTTGCGATCCTCTGGAGAAATACTACACTACCCACAATTCTAAGCAAAACACTGACGTCTCTGATTGGTCGAACTCGCGGTTACCATGGCGACGTTTGCGGAGGTATAATTTCGGTATTTTATCAGATTTCGTCATGAGTCATTTTGAACTCACCACTTTTTTTTTGAGAAAACTTTGAGATCAATTTAGGTATTCTACTGCTGAGCTCGCTATAAACCATTTCACAAGATGTAAACAACACTGGTCCAGAAGCACTTCCTGTTTCAGTTTTTTAACACTACATTAAAGCTGGGATAAAATACAACCAACAGAACATATAAATATGAATCAAAAAGTTAAACAAACATCTTTAAGATGTTTTCTTTACATGTGAAATAAAGAAAACAGTTACAAACTGAAACAGGAAGTGCTTCTGGGCCAGTGTTGTTTATCTTGCGAAATGGTCTATACACACTTTTGTTCATAACACTGCAACAACTGTAATATTGGGATACGTTCTGGGTTGAGTGAGGGGTGGTTGGCAGACCAAATGGAGTTTGTTATACTTTGATTGGAATCCCCCATGTGGGAATCGCACATGATTGGATGACGCCAGTCATCATATAGCGTTCATCTGTGCAACACATATTTTTGCTTTTTCAATCTTGGCAAAATGTTGTGTGTAGATATCCGTCTACTCCTATACAGCGAGTCTACAGTCGCCTACAGTATCCGTCTAATTAAAAACAATTCAAAAATGGAATTAAAAACATTATTAAGCTTACAGCTTTGAATCGAGCTACGGCAAGCAGAGAGTTTTGAACATTATTATCATGTTAAATCATGTTAAATTTTAATGTCTATATCTGAAAACTACCCATTTTACAATCATTATTAGCCTACTATACTTCAGTGGGATAAATTTTAACTTTTATTCACAAGGGTTTTCCAGTTTCAACGTAACCTGAACATGTCACATAAAACGGGACACTTTTTAACCCTGTTCTGAAGAATTACTATTTTGTGTTATCATGGCCTAAACCCATACAACAGTTAATGATATTTCTACGGTAAATATACTTATATCTAGCACAGACATTAGGTTACATAGACTTTCTAACCCATCTAAAGTTGTTTTAGAATGGAAATGCATACATGTAAATATAAATGTTTTACATAATTTTACATTCTACTCTATAAGCTTAAAATCACTGCCACATTTTATAGGACAAAACAAAACGAATGAATAGCAGAGCAAAAACGGTGTTGAAAGAGCTTAGTAACATTAAAATCGCACTGGATATTGTTTTAAAGGTTACTGCATCACAAAAACCCCAAAGGCCGAGAGTAAAAAGGGATATCCGTGCATCTTCCAAAACCTGTCCAATTTTGCATAGCTCACATAATAATGTTTTTATTGAGCAAATTTTTCAACTCCCGAGTCAGTTGTATAGCAAGTCTAGACAGGTTTGTGAATAGAGGATATAAATTGTGTCACATTAAGAGCTTCAGACTTCAACTAAATCAGAGATCACGGTGAAACTCAAACCGGTTTGAATATTGAGAAACACAATACAAATTCCCACACCTTTTATTCTGGTATTGATATCATAGCATGACGACATTTTGGAAAATGATAGAGCAGAATGGTTGCCAATGACCACAAAAGGACGTGAGGAAGGTCAGGGAAACTGGTTTTTCCTATATTTCCCCCTCATTTTACTTGTAAATACCCTCCAGGTTCTCCAGGATGTAAAACATTCAGCATAAAGCATTAGACACAGCAGTAAAAGCAAGTGCTATGAAGAAATGACGTTTAACCCTTTACCCGTCACCCCCCTTTTTGATAATTGACATTAAAATGCACTATAAAAACTTAAATGGTCGTAATTCAAGAATGCTTTGGAATATAGACCTAAGTTTGGTCTTGTTTTAAAGAAAACAATCAGCAGATTATTACTAAAGTGAAAGCACTTCAAACAATTAAAGTACAGTAAATCAAATATACTTTATTAATATATGTATTTTTTAATATGAAATAAATAGTTTACAAAATATGTTTTACTGTAAAATTACTATAAAAAAAGCTATATATCTAACCAAGTTGTGTTCCAAATTTGAAGTTGATATCACAAAAACTGAAGTTCCCATGAGATTGTGTTCAGGCGTAGTACCAAAAATAGCCATCGGGTGCCATTGAATTCCATTGAATTTAATTGTATGCATTTTCCCATAAAAAAATAATAAATTTCTATCCAGATATCACTTCTGTCTCTAAATATGGAACCTTGAGACTCAGACCTTTCTGACAATGTGTTTTGTCAAGATTGGAAAAGGTTTTCATAACAAATTATGAAAGATGATGCCCAAAAGGGGAGGGGCCTAATGCAAAAATACCGTTTCTGTGGTAACGCAACGTCCAATTTCAAATCGGTTTTCACAGGATAAATTCTGAGTTCGTAAGCTTTAAAATGATACCCAATTCATGATAACTACTAAAATATGTGATATAATAATAATACAAAATTATATTTCAATATATATATATTATACTTTTTAGAGGACTTCTTACCTTACTTTTTAAAATATAATTTTATTTTTTTTCATTGACAAATACTAATTATGTTTTATTATGAACTTTTAGAACTAAAAACCAAAGTTTCAATTATTAAAAGTGTGTGTTTCGACTTTTTGTGACAAAGGTCAAAAACTCCTGTAATGACACCGATTTTTTTGAGGCGCACTCTTGTCATAAATTCATATATTACTGTTCATTCATAATTTGTTAGAAAAAAACAGACCTAAAATATCTATTTAGGAGAGACCTTTCCAATGATGTATAGTTTGTCATGACTAGATTAGGATTTAATAGTAATATAGTGAAGTAAACTTAAATTGCCCGTATATGGGCAAGTGACAGTCAAGGGGTTAAAGTATTAATAAGAGCTACTGTCATTTACAATTAAAGCCGCAGTGCCTGTAGACGTGTAAACTAACACTAAACGAGAAACTTTACATTTATAGACAACTTTGTTGATGTGTAATGCTCATTTACAAGCAAAAAAAGTGCAAAACATGACAAGTATTCTTGAAAAAAGTCATCAGGAGCTCAGAAATGGATTACCACAGAAAACAAGTGAAGCAGAAGTGTAGAAAACGGTGTACTTGCCCGAAGCCTGGTCTTCAGAGGGTGTGTGTGATGCTCCGATGTTCACGGGAGGGGGATGAAACCAAAAAAGCCATCATGACCATATGAGCACGTCACACAACCCTTCCTCCAGCATCACCAGGGCGTGCAATATTAAGATCATCTGAAACGCTCTTTGTAAAAGGTATTATTTGCATAGAAACCCCTAACACATCCTGGAACAAAACCGGTTTGCAGGCTCTGGGCGGAATAAAGGTTTGCTACACAAATGCGCGACGCAAAGTGTAAACACACTGCAACATGACGACGACTCCGTAAACACACAGGTCGAGTCGGCTCCGGTAACAAAACGCATTATCTCGAGCGCACGTGACGTCCGAGCGCGCGGGATCAGGTCCTCAACCCCTATAGACCTTATTCAGAGCAGCGCCATGACAGGTATGAAAGTGAGGCTGTGAGAGATAGACTTACCGTGTTTCCAATGGCATCCGCTGTAAAAAGCTGAATAAAGCGGCTAGATTACTTATAATTTCCCACAGTTTACATTGTCGGGAGTTTCTTGTCAACTGACATTTCTTGGAAATATATTTTTCCAGTGTTTCATGAGCAGAACAATCCGAAAACACATTAAAAAACACTACAGCCCATTGAAGAGATGCAAGTCTATCCCTCACAGCCTCGCTTTCATTCTCATTAAAAATCAAAGATGGCGCTGCCGTGAATAAGGCGTATTATGAGTTTTAGCATTTATGCACGCAAACACAATCCCTATTGTGTTCCTCTAAAATGAAGGCAAGCTATTTGAAAAGCAAACATGATTTGAGAGGTTAGCTCGTGTTTGAATGTATACATGGACTTCATGGTTGGTCTTGGTCAATACGCAAGAGCTGATTTGCCTGTTTTGTAGGCTATTTAGCAACACAAATTCTCTGTGATGGCAATAAAGCAGCAAATTTAGCAGCTTATGCTTGTTCTTTCCTCGATTACCCAATACAATTCATTTAGCATAAAAACAAGGTTTTAAACATGACCAAAAGCAATATTTAGGGACAACAGAACCGGAAGACAACACAATGCTGAATAAAGTCGGAGTTTTTGGTATTTTTGGACCAAAATGTATTTTTCGACACTTCAAAACAGTGTAACTGACCCACTGATGTCACACGGACTACTAGGCCTATGTCAAGAGTTGGGTGTAACTAAGTAGTTAGTTACTTTAATCACCTTTCCCTTGAAAATGTAAAGTAAAGGATTGCTCTTCATTTATCTGTAATTTAATTAGTTACTTCTGATGTAATTGAGGTAAATACTAAGTATAGATCAATCTGATCTCACAGCGATTCGTATGCATTTTATGAGGCGTCTTTACGACCGTACTCGTTCAATATGAATTATTGTAAAATATGAAATAAGTGTGAAATGTCATGAGATCAGAAATAAAACAATAGTGGTTTTAACATCAAAATGTATTGTCTGATGTTAAAAAGTATGTTTTTATAATGTAACCTTCTCCACCTTGGTCAGTTTAGGGATAATTCATGCAATTTTATAGTATTTATTTGAAAGAATTAAAACAGATTCATGTCTATCCTTGTATTATTCAGCTGGCTGACATTGATATGGGATTTTGAAAGTAATTAAAGTAATTAAATACTTGATATAGAGAGTAATTAGTACAGTAATCCAATTACACTGTTGAAGAGGTAATTAGTAACTAGTGATTAATTACTTTTTTAGAGTAACTTACCCAACACTGCTTATGTCCTTTCTGGATAAGGACAGTATACCGTACATACATTTTCAATAGAGGGACAAGCTCTCTGACTAAATCTAAAGTATCTTAAACTGTGTCCCGAAGATGAACGGAGGTCTGACGGGGTTGGGACGACATGAGTTAGAGTCATTAATTACATCATTTTCATTTTTTAGGTGAACTATCCCTTTAACTATGTCCAGCATTTTGGTGAATACCTATGTATTCAGCAGTGTCTTTACTGATGATATTAGACGACCCAATTCAATGCTAGTAGGCTAAAATATTGATAAAGTTCGATAAATGTTTGAGATGTGTCCTCTGTACGGACATGAGTTTATTCATTTCACTTCTGGTGTAAAAAGGCCTGTGCAATTGCCCAAAACATAACTTTTATGGGATCTTTTGTTATTAATCTTCTGGTACTGTTAGCGTGTCAGTCAAAACTGATCGATCTTTATTTAAATGATTGTACCATTTTTTATTCCGATTGTTTTTTTTATTTATTTAATATTTAGTACTTTTATATTATTTATATTTTATGGTTCTTAGTTCCATGTAAACTAATGTAGTTTAATTAAATTTAATGTAAAGTGTTACCAACACATCCATGCATATCAACATTTGCTATCACAGTTGTTTTATTTGGATTTTTAGTTTAGTTTATTACAAGAAAAAATAAATAAATTTAAATTATTAAATTATTTAGACCGGTTCACAAAACAACAGTTAAAATTATATTTAGTTATTATATATATATATATATATATATATATATATATAGAAAATAATATTTATATACACACACACACACACACACACACACACACATATATATATATAATATTATATTTAGATTTATAATATTATATTTATAATATTATATAATATTATATTTAGAAAAGTTTAGAACTTTTTACTAGGGCTGTCAAAACGATTAATCGCGATTAATCGCATCCAAAATAAAAGTTTTGTTTACATAATATATGTGGGTGCACTGTGTATAATTATTTTAGATATATAAAAACACACACATGCTTGTATATATTTAAGAAATATTTTCATGTATATTCTGTATTTAGATTTATATATAATTTATATTATATAAAAGTATAAATATTTTATATATAAATAATATTTTTTTCTTAAATATACATGTATGTGTGTGTATTTATATATATAAAATAATTATACACAGTGCACCCACATATATTATGTAAACAAAACTTTTATTTTGGATGCGATTAATCTTTTTGACAGCCCTACTTTTTACAGATTACTTCCTGAGGGGTAAACAAATATATACGTATAGCTTTAAGTGTTTCACAGGTATTTTGTACCTAATGTTTTTGGACAGAGCCCATAAACCAGACTGCAGAGAAAAGACAAGAAAACAGGTGTCATTCCAGAAATAATTTATTTCACTTCCATTTTAATCTTTTTTGTTTTTCAACGATGTGGAAAGTACAACCAAAAAAAAAAAAAAAAATCATAATAAAATAAAATAAAAAAAAAACAACCTTTGAGAACAGAAACTGAGATGACAGCAATAAAGTGAAGGAACGGTCCCTTCCTCGTTACCACGACTAACGTCTGATCGGCTTCTCCGCCACCCCGACAGAGACAGAAGAGGCCCGCACTTCATTCGCCCAAACTGGAGTGCATTACATTACAATGCTCTCGTGTGTGTGTTAAAGCATCAATCTCGGTGTTGCAGGCTTCATCTTTTCAGAGACCCTTCTAGACCAAACATAGACACCAGACCGGAAGCTGTCGAGTGTGTGTGTGTGTGTGTGTGTGTGGGCTAAAGCATCAGTCGGTGTTACAGGCTTCATCTTCTCAGAGAGCCTTCTAGACCGGAAGCTGTCGAGTGCGTGTGTGTGTGTGTTTTCCACACTCACACTGCCTTCCTTCCACCAGAAGCTACGCTGCAGACACAGATGTTGAAAACCTAGAAATGAATCAACGCCGTGAACCCGTCAGCTGGTTGGTTTACGTCTCTCTAGTTCTGTGTTTGGACACGTGTGCCACTTTCCCTCCATTTCAACCAAAGACGGCGAATTATTTCGGGTTGTCCCTTGGATCGTGTAACGCTCCTCTCAATTTATATGCTCATAACGTACAATCGGACACACAAACACACATTAAACGGCTTTGAAATAACCCCTTGACCTTGGACGAAAACATCCTAATTTCATGTTTGGCATTAATCGTTCGTCTGCATAATCGTTTCCTCACACAAAATAAAACACCAAACAGACAGGAACCATCTACTTCATCTCATGGACAACGCAAATATTAAGGAAAAAACAGAAAATACTCAAGTTTTTTTTTTTTTTTTTTCAAATTCAAGGCACAATGTCTCTCCGTCTTGCCCTTAAACTCCGAGTACCACAATCCCTCACGAGAGGCTCCGCCTTCAACCCGTGGCCTCTCCGCTACCTCCGCCCTCGTTTCGCTAACACTGTTTCAGAGATGCGTCTGTTCGGGAGTGTTTTCACAGTCCCACACCAGTGAGTACAAACAAAAACAAAAACAAACGATGACAGCAACGACAACAGCAAAAAAAAAAAAAAAAAATATCGAAAATAAAACCCAAATAGTCACGTCCTGTTTTCTGTGTTATGTCAGAAATTTAAGTCATATCCATCAGCTCATTTTTGGCAAGCTTGTCTTAAATATGCACTAAGTACTGATAGATAGGATAAACATACACCGTTATGTGTGGTTTTAAGTAGATGCGTTCGTCATTTTTTTTTTTCGTGTCATTTTCTTCTCGTTGACTTCTCGTATGAATTCAAGGATTTGAGTCGATTTTCATTCGTCGGTTTAAAGGTTTTACGTGAATGCAAGCAGGAACAGAGTTTGCCATGGTGTCTTGCTTCAGACGCGGGCGAGATGAGCTTTACGAGACGCCGTTCACCAGGGCCACGGCCCCCCCGGCCGACGCCACGCCGTTACTCGGGGAGCGCTTGGAGGGAGCCAGCTCTTCCTTACTCACGCTGGTCCCGTTCTCCTGATGGAGAGAGACACAGATGCAGGTGAAGACTTTGTTCTGTGCGTAATCCTCACGGAAACTGTCCTTTTACGTACGTTTACATAACCTTTTAGGGATGGTGGTATAGATGCTACACACACTCACACTGGCATTTAATGAAATAGAGTGAAGTGCAACTTAAAACAATTCTAACATATATTTTTTCCAAAATACTCTTTTTATTTAATGTAAAATATTACAGCAGTAATATTTTAAAATTTTACATACATATATTTTGTATTTATTTAGTTTTATTATAGTTCTACTAATATTTAGAATTAGCTTAATTTACTAATTTTTTTGTCATTTTTTGGTGTTTTTTAAATTGTATTCGTTTATTTTAAATACTGCCATGTAGGTCAATTTTTTGGTCTTTCTTTTTATTTCAGTTTTTATTAGTGCTGTCAAATTAATTAGTTGTGATTAATCCCATTTAACAAAAATGTGTGTTTATATAAACATATATAAATGTCTATATACATAAGCTTTTGGTAAATACGATTAATCACAAAATCAGAACTAATCACGATTGTAAATTATATATATATATATATATATATATATATATATATGAAGAGTTCAGATGCAAAAGCCTCTAAGTGCCATTTGAAATTTTCTTCTAAAATGATCGTTTTTATCAAACTTGTATATTTAAGTTCAGTAATTTCACTTAAATGACAATTAATAGGTAATCTTCATTGCCATTTAAGTGAAATTACTGAACTTAAATGTATAAGTTTGATAAAAATGGTCATTTTAGATGAAAATTTCAAATGGCACTTAGAGGCTTTTGCATCTGAACTCTTCATATATGATTATATATATATATGTATATTAGGGCGGTCAAAACGATTAATCGCGATTAATCGCATCCAAAATAAAAGTTTGTGTTTACATAATATATGTGGGTGCACTGTGTATAATTATATATATATATATATATATATATTAAATACACACACATGCTTGTATATATTTAAAAAATATTTTCATGTATATTCTGTATATGGATTTATATTTAATTTTTTTATTATATATAAATATTTTACATTTAAATAATATTTTTTTCTTAAATATACATGCATGTGTGTTTTTTATATATATACAAAATAATTATACACACTACACACACATATATTATGTAAACACAAACTTTTATTTTGGATGCAATTAATCGCGATTAATCATTTTGACAGCCCTAATATATATATATATATATATATATATATATATATATATATATATAAACGATTAATCACATCCAAAATAAAAGTTTGTGTTTACATAATATATGTGTGTGTAGTGTGTATAATTATTTTGTATATATAAATACACACACATGCATGTAAACATTTAAAAAATATTTGCATGTATATACTTTATATATATTTATACAAAATTAATATTATACATAAATATAAATATTTGATATATTAATAACACATTTTTCTTAAATATATACATGCATATGTGTGCATATAATTATACACACTACACACACATATTTTATGTAAACACAAACTTTTATTTTGGATGCGATTAATCCTTTCCCAGCCCTAATATATATATATATATATATATAGCTATAGATATAAACACAAACACACACTCTTATATTTAAATTTTACTCTATTAAAAACATTACTGTTATTTGAAATTAAGCTTGTATTAGTTAATTAGTTAATAACCCCTACAACAATAATCATCATCATAGCTAAATTGTGCCGCCCTACCAGTAAGCACAGCACACCTGGGACTTTTCTCTTGAAGTAAGACTAATATTAATAACATCAGTGTGTTGAGGGGTGTGTTTAGTGTTCAGTGTTGTCAAACCTTGGGATGGGACACGAGTGGCGTCGCCGCTTCCTTCCCTGGGAGGTTCTGTCTGCTCTGGGAATCGGCACGAGAGATGAAGTCCGCCACAGAAACTACATCAACACAATGGATGGGGGAAAAACAGCGAGAGATCAAACCAGTGGAGCAAGACCATGACCCACAGCATGAACATGTCAGCAAAACCCACAATCTACAAACTAGAGGTCCACATATTGATGTGGAGAGACCAGGCAGTGATTTTAATAAGGAATAAGTTAGATTAAAATGTAAAATTACCGAGACAAACAGATGAAGTGAATAAATATAAAAATTGTAAATGGCAGATAAGTTTCAAAATATCATAAAAATGAATCTGCAGTCTGACAATCATGCTTTCCACCGGGATCTCGACCCCTTCCCACTCGCTCACCTGTGTCACCTGTCTGTCTGTCCCGGCTGGTGGATCCTCCCTCGGGACGGTTGCCACGGTTACGGCGCCGGCGGCTCCGGTTGCGACGCTGGGGCCGGCCTTCCTCTTCTGGGAGACATGAGGAGAGACAGAGAGATCATGAGACGCAAGGGGGCCAATCTTCTGAGACAGTTCTGGGAAATGAAATTAAATCAGGAACATTTCCCAAAGGCAGATTTATTTAAATATAACGGGAGTTTTCGCGAAAGTGAAAATGCGCTTTAGAGATTGACAGCCTTAGTGATTATAAAGAGAGGCTCTTCATTTGCCACTGATTTATTACTCATGCACATCTGAACACAAAGTGTAGTTTTTAATGCCTAGCACAACACAGCTTCTGTATTGACAGGATTGAAGGGAAGTCCTGTGATGCAACAATGAGGAAAAAAAATAAAATGGGACAACATTTTTAAAGTTCTAATTCAATAATTAATAAATAATTGTGAAATTAAAATCACGCAAATTTCCTTTGATGATTCGTTATGGCCCAAAGTCTTTCCGTTCTTAATATAGCATGCAATATTATATATACAAATAATATTAGGGGTTGAGAGCAACTTTAAACAATTATGTGTTCGTACAACATTAAAAAGTTTTTGTGTTTCGATATGTGGAGTGAAGTTGTGGAACAGATTAAGTTCAGTACTTGACCCTCTTATTATCTTTGGGGTCTTTTTGACCCGCAAATGACTTTTGGTCAATTTTAAAAAAATGTTCTCTTTTTCCAAATGGAATGACACTTTCTACAACTCTTTACACTGTCATGATCTACCAAAAAAAATATTTTGGAATGATGTCTGTCTTTATATTAGCATGAAAAAAATGCCAGCACTCTTTATCTTCGGGGTCCCTGGAGACCCCGCATAGTAAATATACAAAATTCATCATTAAAATCAGAAACAACGAAGAAACAACGCAGATCACATAGACAGAAATAAAGTGGCACACTTCCAACAATGCAAAAAACAATCAAAATGCACACACACACACACACACACACTTCAAATACCAACACCTCCAGTAAACACCTCCAGTGCACCACCAGTTTTTGTTCCTAATTGTTCAAAAAAAAAATTTAATTGAAAATAATTTTTTTAGGAAATCTTTTATTTATTACAACGATTTTATTTGTTTTACTGCTTTATTTTCTCATTTGTTATTGCTGTTCAGTTCATTGCATGTGTTTTTTTTCAACATGTAATATAACTGTTCATTTCTGTTAATTTTTTTTTTTCTTTTACAGTTCGTAACTGAAACATTGATTTAAAATCATAGAATTATATTAAAAACAGATAATTGAAATAAATGATCAAATCTAAAGACTCCAACATTTCTCTTTGTAACATCATGTTCAGGTTTGATTCTAATCATAATGTAACATTATTGAAAAAACTTTTGTCAGAACAAAAAATACTTAACTTTGATAAAAAGTTTTTTTTTTGTTATAATTGTGATTTTATAATATTTAGATGTGAATCCAACTGGAAAAACTTGTGAAATAAATATAGTTTGGTCAGTCAAATAGCAAATAGCTTATAGTGGAGGTCTATGGCCATCTAGTGGTTAAAGTGATATTTTTTTATTTTAAAAGTTCATTTTCCAAAAAATTGTCAAAAATCTTTCATTAAACCATTTTAAATGATCCATGTTATCTCCATGAATGATAATTAGAAATCTGGGTCTTTCATAAAGTGAATTTTACATACAATGCCGTTTTTTTGTAAAAAGCCTATTTAAAGAAATATTTATTTATTAATTTATAGAAATTTAAAAGATTTCAAAAATCCTCCAAAAACTGCACAAATGTTGAGTAAAAACATTAATAAATAGAGTAAAATTACATTTGTAAAAAAAAAAATTATTATACTGCTTCAAAATTAAATGTTATTGTCTGGGGTCCCTGGAGACCCCAAAGATAATGAGTGTAGACACAAATGAAGATAATAGAAGGGTTAAACAATGCCCAAGTATGACTCGGTTTAAAAAGAATTGTAAAAATATGATATTTGCAAGGTATAGAGAGGATGAAGGTTATTAGTTAGGTGATAGTTTATTTATATTTTTTCATTTTTTTCTCTCTCTTTTTATTATTATTATTTTTTATTTATTTTTTCGTATGTATTTTTTTTATTATTGAAGATGTATATACACATTGGTAGATATGTATGTTGTTTTTGTTTTTGGTGTGTAGAGACAATTAGATCAAAATATTCGGTCAACCGGTTAATTAGTTATAATTTGTTGAAGGTGGGGTAGGATTGAATAAGCTTATGCTTCTTCCTACTCCTTTTCGGACATGTACAAGTTAAAATTTGTTTTTTTTTTTCTGTTTTTTGTTTGTTTGTTTGTTTTTTTCTACATGTTTGAAATAAAAACTTTTCATTCATTCATAGCGTGGATTTTCTTGAGAGTGCAGAATTCAGTGAGATTGCGCTTTAGAGATTGACAGAAACATTAAACATTGATAATAATCAGAAATGTTTCTTGAGCAGCAAATCCTCATATTAGACTGATTTCTGAAGGATCATGTGACTCAAGACTGGAGTAATGATGCTGCTTTGATGATCACAGAAATAAATCACATATTAAAGTATATTAAAATAGATATATTACAAAGTAATAATATTTTACAATATTACAGTTTTTAAAGAGTATTTTTGATCAAATAAATGGAGCCTTAATGACTTATTTCCACTCAAAACGACGAAAATTGGGTCGAATGAATGAAAAATACCACCAAAACCTTTACTAATCTTAGTTCATGTTCATTTCAACATTTACAAGTAAAATCAGAAAGAAATCAGAGAAGTTGAATCCGTTAAATTTCAATTCCTTGGTTAACACATTTAAGTGTGATGATACATCCACAACTGCACAGCGAGACAGGAAGTAGGTCAGCTGACCACGTTAGCTGCACATCACCTAACCACACGCTTAAAAAAACAACCCTAAAACAAAAACAACACGTTTGAGAAGAAAACTAGCCAGGTGATGGTGATTAACCACAAGAGAACGAGTGAGGTTCACAGAAAACACTCGCTCGCTGCTGCACTGCGCACACACACTTACTTCAGGAGTGTGACGAGGACGTGCCATGAGATCTAAAGAGATTTCTCACAATATCAACATGACTGAGTTGAGATTGGCAAAGCTGACGTTATATTGTTGTGTCTTTTACTGCATGTGATAAATCATAGAGGGTAGAAGTGGCATTCATTAAGAGACGACCAGTGTAGGGCTGTGACAATTCCTCCAATTAAGGCGAGACACTACAGGTGAATAGGGTTATTTTTTTAACTAGCAGATATCACCATGAAACTTTCCCAGTTGATTACCTACATTAAGATGTGAAAAAATATATTACAAGTTTTCTGTAATTTAATGTTTAAATATGCAAATTAGGCATTATCTAATGAAATATGCCCTAATTTGCATATACTTTAAAAAACGAAATCTGAGTATTGGATAAAGCCAGGTTCAAAATTATTATTTCATTGTCTTCACATATTAGATGAGTAAAAAATTACAGAGGGATTTATGGATATCTACTTTTGTTATGCTGTAAATCAGAAAATACTGCCAATAGCCATGAAAAAAATTATTTTCGCCATGTTTTTTGGAATAAAATGTTATATAAATCAGGCTAGGAATAATATATTTACAAATCCCTCTGTAAATGTCTTCATAATATAACCAGGAACAAAACTGGAAAGTTTGGTGTATATAGGTGCTACTGAAGTGGAGATTTCGGACTTGGAGTGTGAGAGAAAAGTCATTTTGAGAAAACGGGCTTTAAAGATTTAGCATCAGCCAATGAGATTGCGCATTTAGAGTTAAATCCCTCCTTTTACTTTCACGATTGGCTGCTGGTAAAAAGGAAATGACCATATTTGGATCCGACAGCATTGAACAGGAGAAAGAGAGCTTTCTAACGGTGTGTGTGATGACAGGGTGCAGATCGCGATCGCTGAGCAGCGGGAGGATTTAAAATGCCAACTTTTGAAGAATTTATGAGAAATCTACAGACGCAAACAGACAAAGTGTAGTAAAATAATGACCTAAATGTGTAGTTCAGACTTTTTTTCACCACAAGTCTGAAAGAAGACATGTTATTCAAGACAAATATCCCAAAATCTCAAAATTGACCAGTGAAAAAAAAACTATGTTTTTGCCTGCCGTGTCTCGCCTTAAATGATATAACCAAATAAATTATATACCATTGTTGGTAGTTGATAATCATTTTCACCTGTGGAAATATCTGTAGATTATTAATATGTATGGTATGAATGTGTGGTTTTGACTTGTGCATCCAATGAGGTATTATTATTATTATTATTTTTTGATTATTATTTTCTCTTTGAGATTATTGATGAAGGAAGAAGATATTTTTTGTTTGTGTAAATTCTTTAATAGACTGGGATGGGGTTTAATAAGTTTTACTTCTTCCCACTACATTTCAAGCATAAGTGTGTAAGTTATTATTATTGTGTATCTTTTCTGTTGTCACACTATTTTGCTTGAAATAAATAAATAAATAAATTAAATAAAATAACGTTCCATGAACCGCATTACCAGTTTTCTAAGGCTTTGTTACAATTTAAAAATAATATAGCATAGCTTAGTTCCATCATTTATTAACCTGCACAAACACAGGAGAATACATTAATGTTTCTAACTATGCGAACTTTTTCGCAATGTCAAAAAGAGTTTCCATGTTTTGACGTCCACATGTTCTTGTTGAAGAAATTAGTGGCTTTGCATCTCTATCGTATCATATTTTGCCAATATTACAAAATTAGAGCTGACTAACTATTTAATCGTGATTAATCGCATTAAACTCGCGAATAATCACATTTTTATCTATTCTAAACGTCTCGATTTCTTTTTTTCACATTATTATTTAATGCTCTTAACAACATGGAAAAGTGAATCGCTTTGGTTTTTTCAATTGAACCATTTGGCAACTTTTTAGTAGACCATTTTATCGGCAGGCCGATATTATCGGCCGATATTAGGCGTTTTCCAAACTATCGGTATCGGCAGTTATAATGGCCGATAAATTAATATTTCAAAAATAAAATAAAAACGGACGAAACACGCTTGAACCATGTCATGAGTGTTGGAGTTGTATAGTTCGTCCACCAGAGGGCACTCAAATTGTCCCTGTTGTCAACACTCGTTTGGAACGTGCAACACATCCTGCAACCTGTTGATCGAGGTTGCAGGTTGCTTATAAGGAAATGTAGGGACTTATTATTATTTTATTTATCAGAACTTTGACATGTTTTGAGGTTCCTCTGTTCTGTTGTGACAATAAAAGAAACAAGTTTCTTTTTAAAATGCATTATCATATTATTCTAGTTAAAACTCATAAATAACTACAAATAACTAATGTTAGGGAAATCTGTTAATGTTTTGTTGCGCGTTTCTGAAAAAAAATAAAATAAATATATATATATATATATATATACAAATTAGGGCTGTCAGTTAACGCGTTATTAACGGCGTTAACGCAAACCCCTTTTAACGGCGATAATTTTTTTATCGCGCGATTAACGGTCTTTTTGTCCTAGCAAACTTTGTAGTTTTTCGCATGCTTTTGCAACAGGACGCGGCATGCGTCTTGATCCATTTCGGCGTCTCGCGCTCGTCATCCACTCAAAGCCGGCTCGCAAGCCCAAACGTGTGTTTGCGGCGTGCCTGTTGTTTTGTTTCCGCTCTAGATCCGCTTATGCTTTGCTCAAAGTAGCAACAAAACGTCCTCACGCGGTGCAAGCCATTGAAATGAATGGGTTTCAGAGCGCAGCGCGAGGACGTTCTGTGCCGCACCCACTCGTTTCGGCTTGCGAGCCGGCCAAATAGTAACGTTTTGACCTGGATGACGAACGCGAGACGCCGAAATGGATGCCCTAAGATTCTGAATGGAAAGTTTACTTTTAAAAAGTTGCCATATTGTCCCATTGACGAGACTAATTGATCTGTGTTTTGTCGTTGTGAACTGAGCTATCATCATCGCAGCACGTCCAGTGATGGCCAAGCAAACACACACACACACAGAGATGATGCGAATTCTCCGCCCCCTCACCAATATTAGGGCCTCGTCAGTATTTCTTTCACCCTTTTATTGATAGACAGTGTCACATTGTGTGAGAGATTATTTATATATGTTAGTGTGAAATTGAACACTATTCCAATGTTATTTTCAATAATATTTTTTCCACATTGATAAGAGCATTAAAATGAGAAAAAAATAATGTAACAAAAAGAAATCAAGAGACATTTAGAATAGATAAAAATTTGTGATTAATCGCGAGTTAACTATGACATTAATGCGATTAAATATTTTAATCGTTTGACAGACCTAATACAAATATTTTTATCTGCATCAGCCTTCAAAATCCTTTATCGGTCGGGCTCTACTTTTTAGTAAAGTTTCCATTCAGAATCTTATTGGCATCCATTTGGGCGTCTCGCACTCGTCATCCACTCAAAACGTAACGTTAACCAACTATTTGGCTGGCCCGAATGCCTAAACGAGTGTGTGCGGCGAGCCCGATGTTTTGTTTCCGGTCCGGTTCTTTATCAATCTGTGCGCATCAAAATAACCTGTGATTGCGTCATACCCAGTCCGTTCTCACTGGTGGCGGCCTGACTGTCGGATTCATTAGCCGCTGCATCCATAATGCTGGGTTCCTGGTCATTACGGCGGCGGCGTGAGCGTCTCCTGCGGTCGATGCCGCTCATGTTCTCACTGGCGTCTGTGTCGCCGCCCAGTTCACCGTCTCCCTCCAGCAGAGAGAACGGGTTGCTGTCTGGATCTCGGAGCACTGGAAACACAAAGAAGATCAGCAGGGCACAAAAAAATTGGCAGTAGTAGTAGTTGTTTTTTGGCGTGTTCGCACCGCAGGAACGATTTAAGTTATAGGAACATGACTAAATTAGCTCCTACTTCAGAGTCTAGCACAAAAGGAACTATTAGTGACTTTAGAGTACGAAATGCTGGTTTTCTGTAATACGCTAGGGGGCGCTATTATGCATCTTCTGAAATAGTACAGAATCTCCACATCAAAACACAGCAAGAGAAACATGATTGAAGCAGAGAGAGCATAAGCCTATAATAAAAATAAGTATATTACAAAAAAAAATTATTATATATCATCTAGGGCTCCCACAAACTACTATTTTTGAAGCCGACTAATTTATTGATTAATCTAAATGATTAATTTCCTGCCAAAAATCAACCATTACTTAAAGGGATAGTTCACTTTGAAATTAATTTTTGATATGTTTTAGCTTACCTCAAGATGTAGATGTCTTTGTTTCCACAGTATTTCCAATTTTGATATTTTTAGGTCAAACCGTTCTTGTCTATCAGTCATATAATGGAGGTCTATGGTCACCACCTCAAAGAGCATGCACAGAGAAGTCCAAATTAAACATGATTTAATGACTCGTAAATGTAAGCACACGTTGATGGCCTAAGACACGAAACGAGCGGTTTGTGTGAGAAAACAAACAGTATTTATATCGTTTTTACCTCTTGTAACCACAGTCACGTCCAAGTGATCTGAAGGCACAGGCGCTTCGGTCTGCAAAGCGCCAGAAGTGATCTCACGCTCGGTTGCGCGGGGGGGAAAATAAATAATAAAAAATAATAATAAAAAAAATCAACGCTGTCTGTTGATGTATTTCGAAATCGTCTTCCATTGCGATTTCCTGTATATCGAAATATGTTTAGATCTTCACAGTGAAAGATAACACTTCCGAAATCTCTGTGTAAACAATGAGCGACGTACACACGAGAGAGATCACTTCCGGCGCTTTCCGGAGACCACTTGGACGTGGCTTGGACTTAACAAGGTAAAAACGATTTAAATACTGTTCGTTTTCTCACACAAACCGCTCGTTTCTTGTCTTAGCCCATCAATGTGTACTTACATTTACGAGTCATTAAATCATGTTTAATTTGGACTTCTCTGTGCATGCTCTTTGAGGTGGTGACCATAGACCTCCATTATATGACTGACAGACAAGAACGGTTTGACCTAAAAATATCAAAATTGGAAGTACTGTGGAAACAAAGACATCTACATCTTGGATGCCCTTGAGGTAAGCTAAAACACCAAAAATGTATTTCAAAGTGAACTATCCCTTTAAGAATAATATCAATCGTATTGATTTCTCTAGAAACTATAGTTCCCACAACTTTTGCTAATTCAATTTTCATGACACTTTCATTTGTTTTACTAGATGACAGTTTATTATTATTTCTAATAGAAAGAGAGATTTCACTCACGAGTCACAACTTTGTGTATATTTTACACCATAACTACAAAAAAGTATAAGCACAATAAAAGGTTCCAAGACTATATTTAATGCTGTATTAATTACAAGCGTGAAGTACCAGAGCTGATGGTGCTAGCGTTTCGGGGCCCCGGTCCTCCACGTCCCCGGCCAGCGCTGGAGCCTCGGCCTCGACCTCCACGCTTGGAGCCCCGGTCGTCGGACCCGACCCCTTTGGGCCTGAGCTCCCGCTCCCCCATCTCTTCAGTCTCTGACGCATTCGACAGCTCAGAGTTTGTTCCTGCGAGGATGAATAAAGAGAAAAGTGTTGAGCTTTATATTATAGCTAAATATTACACATTAAACACCCCGTTTTTATATTTGCTTCTGACAATTGTGTGAAAAGCATGTTGTTGTGTTTGAAGCCATTCAGGATCATGGTTATCGGTGGGTAGATTTGTTTTTCAGTGCTTTTCACAAACAAAAGTATGAATTTATGAGGCGCCTCACGATCCAATTCTTAAAAAAAATCTTGATTTATTACTATAACTAATTCAAAATTTTTAAATCTTTTTTTAGAGCCAAACCGATATTATCGGCCGATATTAGGCATTTTCCAAAATATCGGTATCGGCAGTTATAATGGCCAATAAATGAATATTTAAAAAATAAAATAAAAAACGGACGAAACACACTTCAATCATCTCTCCTTGGCCTGTTATATTGAAAATGTATGTTTTACAATTTGCATTATGATGTTATCTATTGCTAAATTATGGCTCATCATAGACTAGCTAACCACAAAGCTAGCTAACACCACTATCATCAGCGGAAGTCTGCTAACGTTAACATTAATGAGATTGGAAACCACAATTAACTTTTTCTGGCTAAATAAAGTAATGATTACTGTATTTATAACTAGCATATCTCTAGTTACAGTCCCTGAATTGTAAAATGTAAGTTATACTTGCGAGGAGTGAACATTTAAACTTAGAAAAAATGTATCTTGCACAGAAAAGTTAGCTTTTCTTTTACATGTGTGTGAAATCCAACAATATTTAATAAAAAAAAAATAATAATAAAAATATCGGCCGATATATCGGAATATCGGATTTTAAAACCCAAAAATATTTGAATCTGTATCGGCCTTCAAAATCCTTTATCGGTCGGGCGCTATCTTTTTTTTGTAGGTAATAAGTACTACAAATTTAAAAAATAAAATCAAACAATTGTATGTTAAGGAATCGCAGCTTCAAAAAGTAGACGTTAGCTTTTGAAATGAAATGACTGTGAATGTATGACTGAAGAAAATGAAGTTTTTCATAGGACATTAATGAAGCAACACATTTTGTTGTGAAAAGAATTGTTACAAGTGGTTTGATTTGTTTAAAAAAAAAAAACTATAGATAGTGAAAGTGAAGAGTCCTCATATAAAGCCCTCTAGCATGGAGCAAAAGGCCACATGAAGTCTTATACAAAGAACGCTTCTTAAAAATAATCTATTTATAACATTTATAAAACACTTTTAACATTTGCCACATAATCTACACTGTGCTGTTGCTAGCGATCGTGTCAGGAATCAGACAAATGTCCAGGTGAAGGGTGAAAGGCAGGTGTGGAGAACAGAGCTTTTGTGCCATCTAGTGGTTTAAAAGGAAATTAAAAGCAAATATGCCTTTCACACAGTGCCTTAAAGGAGTAGTTTTGAAAACACTTTTGCTGATAATTTTCTCACCCCCATGTCATCCGAGATGTCCATGTCTTTCTTTCTTCAGTCGAAAAGAAATTAAGGTTTTTGAGGAAAACATTCAGTATTTTCTCCATATAATGGACTTCAATGGGGTCCAAACGGTTCAAGGTCCAAAAGACAGTTTCATTGCAAACTGCAAACTGTTCAAAGGGCTTTAAACGATTCCAGACGATTAATAAGGGTCTTATCAAGCGAAACGATCGCTCATTTAATGAATAAAAAATAAAGTTTAAGTTTTATAAGCTCAAATGCTCGCCTTGCTCAGTTCTGTGATGCACGTTCGTGACTCTCCTGTTCAAACTCATTCATCAAAATGAACAAATCTTTTTTTCGTGTCATTTGGTTCATTCAACATACGAAATAAATGAATTGACTCGGGAAAAGATTCGTTCATTTTGCACTGAAACTGTCTTTTTGACCTTGAACTGTTTGGTTCCCATTGAAATCCATTATATGGAGAAAATTGATGGAATATTTTCATCAAAAACCTTAATTTCTTTTCGACTGAAGAAAGAATGACATGGACATCTTGGATGACATGGGGGTGAGTAAATAACCAACAAAAGTTTTTTTTTTAAAAGTGAACTACTCCTTTAACCCTGCTGTACATATAAATGATACAGATATGACTGAAATGTTTCCGCTTGTAGTCGTGTTGTAATGGATAGTGTTTCTGGGTACTTGATTCAAGTGAGAACGACAGTCGTTTTTGAGCACCATTTAATCATGTTAAACATTTAAGGTAAACTTTTATAAACTGCTGACGTATATACACTACAGTCCCGGACAACAATATTAATAATCATTCATTAAAGATGAATCACTGTGTGGACATCTGGGATTTCAGTGTGGAGATTAAGATCATGAATCTTCTGTAGTTTTAAAGCGAGTGTATATTAGTACCGTTAGTTAGAGCGTTTAGACCTGGAAACAGTGATGCTTGACAGAGGAGCATCATGGGAGTTGTAGTCTCACCATAGCCGGAGTATGCATTGTTAGATTTGCGTCCACGTCCTCTTCCTCCGTAGGTGCGTGTGGTTTGCACAGAGTTAGTGCTCTCGTCCGTGAGGTATCCCCGCTCACGCTCACCGCCGACCCCTGACCCCGAGCGGCTGGGGGCTGCACGATATCCCACCCCAATCTGACGGAGCTGCTCGTCGATCTGTAGACGCTCCAGACGCAACTGCTCCACCTCCTGTCAATCACAGAGAAACAGAGGAGTCAGCACTACACATGCAGTTGGACATACACAGGAATCTGTCAAAAAACACACGATGATATAGACTGGAGGTCATTGTTTAATAGCAAAAGGGGGAAAATTATACAAGCTATTAAAATAGCTGACAATCTATGATAATATAATAAAGGATACAATATACGATTGTATATTACCATAAATAATACAACAAAAATAATGGTAACATCGTGTAATTAGATAAATTAACCACTTGACAGCCTTAATTAATATATATATATTAATTAATATTTAATTAATATAATTAATATTTATATATGTATATATATATATATATATACATATACATATATATATATATATATATATATATATATATTAGGGCTGTCTAAACGATTAAGCGCGATTAATCGCATCCAAAATAAATTTTCTTAAATAATAAATAAATAAATAATATATGTGGGTGCACAGTGTATGATTTTATATATATATATATATATATATATATATAAATACACACACATGCTTGTATATATTTAAGAAATATTTTCATATATATTCTTTATATACATTTATATATAATTCATATTATATATAAATATAAATATTTTATAAATAAATAATATTTTTTTCTTAAATATACATGCATGTGTGTTTTTTATATATATACAAAATAATTATACACAGTGGCCCCACATATATTATGTAAACACAAACTTTTATTTTGGATGCGATTAATCGCAATTAATCATTTTTACAGCCCTAATATATATATATATATATATATATATATATATATATTTATAAAAATAAAATATACATCAAGCAAATACGGGGAAATATTAAATATGCTGTTTAGATTGCAGGCAATATATGATATAAAATATACTTTTATACCATTTATATATATATATATATATATACACATACACATATAAATGTGTGTATGTAAGCATGTATGTTTATATATATATACATATGTGTGTGTGTGTGTATGTGTGTGTGTATATATATACATATATATGTGTGTGTGTGTATATATATACATATATATATGTGTGTGTGTGTGTTTGTGTGTGTATACATACATGTACACACATATACATTCAAACATTTATATAAATACGCATAAACATACACTGAAAAAAAAGACCTGTTGGATTAACATAAAAAAACATGTACATCGGTTGCACATAATAAAGTTAGGTTTGTGCAACATGATTTATGTATTTTAAAATGCATAAATCATGTTGCACAAACCTAACTTTATTATGTGCAACCGATATACATGTTTTTTTTATGTTAATCCAACAGGTCTTTTTTTTCCAGTGTACACACATATACACATATTGATTCATAATAAAGTAACCAGTTATAATTGTTTAAAATTATTTGATTGTTTTACTTTTTAAAACAACTAAATAATTTGTTGTTCATGGTGTTGGTCTAGCAGGATTATCTGCACAGACAGCATTTATCGCAGTGGGTTCACACTACATGCAACATGTCTGTAAACGTGTGTGTGTGCGGGTGGCAAAGCAGAATGTGACAGCTGAAACAGCAGCTGAACGCTGGGAGACCTGGGACGGGGCGGAGAGGGGAAATGTCTATTTTGAGAGGAGTAGATGGCACGTAATCCACACTTTGCCCCTTCCCCAACCATATCTACCCCAAACGGGGGTATTTTTAGCTTCAGTTCGTGGTTAGGGGTGACCAACAGCTTTCCATGAAAGCGGAGATCAGCTGTCCAGTCAAGTTAATTTAAAACATCTTGAGTGGTACAATGAATCTGTGCAATTTTATGTTGCAAATAATGCAATAACATAAATCACACGGGACTTCCAGAAACCCTTAAGCAACTGCAATCAGAAGCTGATCCCACTTGAGTTGAAATGCGAGTGCGAAAAAGGACGAGTTGTGTGTTTTTATGACCGGCGACTAACCTGAAGGTAGGCCACGTGGTATTCGAGCAAAGCCTGGGCGTTACTGATGTTCTCTTTGGTTCCAACAAAGATAAAGGGAACCATTCCCTGAAAAAGAGGAAAATCAGAAGCAATTTCAGATGTTTAACGTTAAAAACATGTTACAATGCGTGTACACTTGCATGAAAATAAACATCTTGTCACTAATAGCGTGTCGTTTTCCTCACTGAGGTTTTATTTAGCTGTATTTGTTGTATCAGGTGGGCGGCTCATTCACCTCTTGGCTGCTGACAGTGCTGTCTCTGCCTGCCCCCTGCCTGCCTACCTCCTCCCTGGGCAGCTTTTTATCATTGTCCCCTTCGATCCGGACCCGAACCACACCTGATTTGTCTACTATTTCCTGGATGATTTTGCCGTTTTTGCCGATAACCTTGCCTGTTGTAAAAGAGAATCATCGGTTAAGAACATTTTCAGAACTTGTGTCGCAAATAAACTAAACGAAATGTGCCGAGAAGCCGAAACCCAACTCACCGACGAGATTCCTGGGAACTGGGAAGGAATCCTCTTTAAACTCCAGAAAAGTTCTGGCCTGCTTTACTGCCTCTGGGGTCTGGAGACAGAAAGAGAAAACCAGTGAAAAACACTCACCTAACACGCATCTTTATAAAACCACACAAGAGTAACTACACAAAAACAAAGGTTCGGTATGTACCTCGATTTTAGACGCAAAATATGCTAGCAAGCTACTTTGAGCGCTTGTGGCATTCTGAAAAGTTGAGATGTTTCTCGCCACGCCTACATTTCAAATAATGATCTTGAGCGTGCTAAAGACGTGATATGTGAACGGCCCCATTATTTTGGATGCGATTAATCGTTTGACAGCCCTAGCAAATATATTTATTAAGTAGCTATAACAAAGCAAGCGTGCCGCACAAGCCCTCAAAAGTGAAGCCAAAACGTCTCGATCGCCCCCCTGTGACTGGTCCTAGTATAGCTCATAACCACCGCCTCCCTATGTTATTCAATGGGACGCGAGACCAACTAAACAATTCAATTACACTTCACATATCCTTTTTCCAATGATAGTTTCTGTCATTTACTGTAGTTTATATCACGTTTATGTAATTTCAAGTGTTCGTTTTTAAAATAAGTTTCTTTTTAGTTAGTTATGTGATGATAAAATATCGGTGCTCTGGCGTGTGCTTGCGTTTGATTCAGCGAGAATGAGGGCGTGGCCTTGATTTCACGGCTTTAATTCCTGCTCACGACTGCGCATGACTGGTCCCCAAACACGCAAGTGCGCAGACTCAAGTTCAAGATGTCAGCGCCGTATCGAGACACTGGCGGCTTCAGTTCTCTCTGATGGAAAAGAGCGAAGGGGCGTCGTCCATCTTTTTTTACAGTCTATGTAACAAAGTTATATGTTAAAGGTATAGCGGAGGATTTTTTTTTTCCGGGTGGGTAGTCTATACTATTGGTCCACCTAAGTGTCAATCATTCTGGTGATATGTTTACGTAAGGCCGTCGTACGTGCTCATCTCTATGTAGTTTTCACTTTCTGGTGTTTTATGTCGGAGTTACGGTTTCAGTCATTCCTTTGAAAATGACTGAGGGTCGAAAGAGAAAAAATGTACACGAAGTGTATGATAAGAAGAGAAAGGCCGCAGAATATAGAAACAAGACCAGAGTGATTTTGGGTGGATTTCACACGCTGGCGTGCGCTAAAAGCACAGGTCGGGCTTCTCACTGATCCCGCAGTCGCGAAGATTCTACTAGACAGGTAAAGTTTGTCATGCTGTTTGGAGAAATCCATTTAAAATCACTAGTAAAAGTTAATGCAAGCGACTTAGAAATGCTAGCCCTGGCACAAGTCATGCACCGCATAGACACGGTAAACATCTCAAGTTGTCTAAAGTAGCCTTTTGACCAAATGGTAAATGGTATTGCGCTGAAATATTCTAAAACCGTGTGTGTTCATGTGTTCATATTCTAAAACCGTGTGTGTTTATTATTACACAAACGCAACTAACTACTTCTCCATATGCAACTATGTATAAAAATAACGTATTAATACCTACGTATTAAAAATGAGACATATTAGGTCAAGGACTAACGTAATAGCACTGCTTATATGTTGCCATGTAACATAATTGCGATTTGCAAAATAGTTTCCTCAGAAAGTATTTCGTGTGATAGGGTTGCACATATCATGTCTTGAGTCCTCGGTCACTCAATCGATCAGTATAATAAGTAAATAAAACACGGAAGGGCATTTGACATGTTGTCTTTTTTATGAATGTTTTTGAGTTAGTTTATAATTTTCAACATAATTGTGCAAGGCGTCTCGGGAGCAAGAGTGTTGTGTTTGTGCATTTGCATTTTTTTAAAAAAATTGGAGAGGGCGAGTCTTCTCTAAATTTTGGAAAGATCCTCCGCTATACCTTTAAGTATTATATTTCACCAGATTTTATAGTGTGTTCGTTTAGTACACATGCATACCGAACCGAAAGACTCATACTGAACTTTTTTGGTACGAATGTATGTATCGTTACACCCCAAAAGAAAGCTCTTAAAAAAAAAAAAAAAAAAAAAAAAAAAAAAGAGGACCTCTCCGTAGATCCTGAATGTGCAGCTCTCTTCCTCCAGCTCAATGGCTGTGACGCCGGGAACTTTTCGGGCCTGCTGGATGTTGGCTCCGTGAGAACCGATGGCCAAACCCATCAGATCATCGCGCACCCTCACTTCCTCCTGATACGCAGACGCCAGCTGTTTACTTGTCTGCGGCACACACAAAAACACACATGTTGAAGTAAAATATATTTATATAGCATCCTTTCACAGATAAAAATCACAAAGTGCTTTACATGTAGCAAAGTAGCAATTTGAACAGTAAAAAATAAAAATAAAGTAAAAATTAGGCTGTGCAAAAATTAATTGCGATTAATTGCATCCAAAATAAAAGTCTGTGTTTACATAATATATTTGTGTGCTGTATATAATTATTTTATATATATAAATACCTATGTATGCATGTATATATATTTAAGAATTATTTTCGCTTAAATTCTCTGTATATATATATATAATATATATATACAGAGAATAATACTTAAATTCTCTGTATATATATAAAATATATATTTTCATATATAATATTTTATATATGAATAACACATTTTCTTAAATATATACATGCATGTGTGTATATTTATATATACAAAATAATTATATACAGCACACACAAATATATTATGTAAACACAGACTTTTATTTTGGATGCGATTAATCGCAATTAATTTTTGCACAGCCCTAAAAAAAATACAACATTACTCAGTCAACTGAAAGATGTTTAGCTGGATGTCTGTTTAATTAAACCATTCTTGCATAACCAGGATCACTTTTACTGGAACAGGCATATAATGACTACAAAAAAAGAAAGAAAACTGCTCTAACAATCAACAGGGGGTCAAAGTTTGAACCACAGAGGAATTCCTTCCACAAATTGTGGCGCTTCAGGAAAAAAATAATAAAAATCTGATTACCCCAAATTAAAAAAGCACAGGCTTCAGTTTGTTTCCTTGATGAACTGGTATTTGACCAGAACTAAATCAAGTTATCTATTGCTCAGCTTGTATCCACAGACCAAGCTCCCAATCTCGATACAAACATGATACAATTTAATGAATGCATAAAAAGTCTTTTTCAACAATATTTACTCTATTGAATGGAAACTATTTAACAAATGTCATTATCTAGCCTGCAACTAACATGAGGAGGAGCTACCATTTCTGTTAATCAGTTGATATTATTAACGATCAATGCAATAATCTCAACCAGCTATTATATCTTCTTCATGGTTATTGTGTTGTTTAGCACAGGCTAAAAAAATAAAATAAATAAATAAATTATTTATATATATATATATATATATATATATATATTAGGGCTGTGCAAAAGTTAATTGCGATTAATTACATCCAAAATAAAAGTCTGTGTTTACATAATATATTTGTGTGTGCTGTATATAATTATTTTGTATATCGTCGCTGCCCGATGAAAACCACGTACGTCCAAAACGGTTACTTTTCAGGAAGTGAAAAAAAACATGTTATTTCAAAAACAGCTGAACGCAGCTTTGTCATGCTTGGCACAACATCTTTAAATGTAACCATATTCTTGCCAGTGTCATGATATAATCCATATTTGACCCAAAATCGAGTTTAAATGGACATACGTGCATATTGTATAGTAACGGTGGTCGATACGCGTTCTTCCGATCATTAATTAGAATGACCAAATCGCGTTTCACATTGACAGATGAATAGGCTACGCTCAGTTATGTCTCTTGCAAACTATGAAGAGACAGTGAATCATACACTGACATGGCGATTCTAGACTGATACTTTATTTACACAATCTTACCGTAATTTTGTCAGATATGAACAGCATTTTATTACAGATATGAGCTGAATTTTATCATCAGCTAATTTCAAAATCAAAGACATACATCAATAAGAGCTCGGCAACAGCCTGCCCTGGTAAGATCACTCCGTTTCTTTACTTGAAGATGATTGTGTGTGAGAGATGATTGTGTGATTGTGAAGATGATTGTGTGTGTGAGATGATTGTGTGATTGTGAAGATGATTGCGTCCGTGACTTACTTTCAGTTTCGCTTTCTGCTCATCTGCGGTGATGCGTGTCGCAGTAGCGACGTCATATCTGACTATAACGTGTCATATAGCCGATATAACACGCTCTCACTCGTTTATTTTTTTTAGCATTTTTGGGAAAAGTAAAATATAGGCCTACATATGTGGTTTTAACAACCAGACTGCGTTTACTAGTAAAGATCCGAACACAATGCGAGCCAGACTACCTCCAGATGGTCAGGCAGATCCGATCACAATTCGATCATAACGTATTTATACCTTGCATTAACATGCCTTTTTTATTATCCGGATAACTTATCTGGATACAGATCGCATTTTAATACCAGGTGTAGGGGTCTCAGAGACGAGACCGGCGAGAACTTCACGAGACTGGCGATCTGCCTCCACAGGGCGGGGAGATACTATACTGCCTATGGGAGATACGCTGCGTGATTGACAGCTTTGACAGCAAATGGAAATACGTGTAAATCAGATGACATGATTTCACAACTTTTCATTCGTCATTTAGATAATGTGACGCATCCTGTACACGGAAATGAACCTGGACATTCTATCAGTCAAAAAATCTCAAAATCGCCAAAAATGGACATACGTGGTTTTCATCGGACAGCGACGATATATAAATACACACACATGCATGTATATATTTAAGAAAATGTGTTATTCATATATAAAATATTTATATAATATAGATTATGTATATATATATATATATATATATATATATATATATATACACAATTTAAGATCAAATAATTCTTAAATATATACATGCATGCATAGGTATTTATATATACAAAATAATTATATACAGTACACACAAATATATTATGTAAACACAGACTTTTATTTTGGATGTGATTAATCACAATTAACTTTCGCACAGCCCTAATATAAATATATATAAATATTATATAAATATATATATATATTTTTTGTATATGCACATATCTGCTAACCTCTAAGTGTTTGGTGGCCTCCTCATTACGGGACATCAGCATGAGTTTGGTGCGAATACTCCGGAAGTGCATGTCACTCAGTAGAGATGCTCGTTTGACCGTGGACTCGTTCGTGGACTGTGGAGGAACAGACAAACTTCAGACACAAACAGAGCACATCTCAGTCTCATAAAGAGAGAATAAATAAGAACGAAACACTGACCAGGACAATTAGTTGGTGTGTAGAGGTGTTGTAGAAGATGCAGTTGGCGCCGATTGCTTTCCTGAAGTCTTTGTGGATGTTCTCAGTTAAACAGCTGCGTCATTCAAAAGAAACAAACAATTATTCCAAAATGTACGAAATCAAAACAGCAATGGTTCTGCTGGTCTGTCTTAACATAGTTAACATAACCAGGGTCGTATTTTATTTTACTCAAAGATATTATTTCTTTCATGGCTTTTAAGCATTGTAACATCATCTGTTCACATTGGCTTAATTTGGAGATAAAATGGCACAAATTTAAACCCAAATACTGCTTAGAGGAAGCAAGATGGATGTGAACAGAACAGAAAATGTACAGAAAAGGTTTGAGGTCATACATCTCTTATGCTCACTAATGCAGCATTTGATAAAAAATTAAAATATTACAATATGTGATCAAAGCTGCACCATTACTCATGCATGAATTCACATGCTTCTCCATAGAGAGCTGCACATGCCATCTAGTGGTTACACCATGATTCTACAATTTTTCTCTATACTGTAACCAGATGGTGCTAATTTTCTTCAAAAAATATTTTTTTTCCTGAAGGCCTAGAATCTATATTAAACTAGAATACTGCATTAATAATTTTTTGGAAAAAATAATATATATATGGAAAAATATATATATTTTTCCATGGCAAAAATAGACAACAAATATTGCATAAATATTAATAAATTCAATCAAATTGTCTCAAAATACTTAATTACAAAGAATAAATATTATAGAACAAAAATAAATTGCATTGGTTTTACTGGGATGGAGGAAATTTAATTTTTAGGTATCCGGTCACTTTTGACCGGGAGGATAACAAGTGTGACTCCGAAACGAAGAGCACCTGAGGGTTAATAAGTTGTACACATTAAAAAGTGGACCATCCGAACATGTGACTTACATTTCTCTGAGATCCTCGGGTACAGCAATAGGGACTTTGTAGAAGGAGTTTTCAGAGGAGGGGCTGTTGGGATTGACTGGCCGGATTCTTTCCGATGTGACGATTTCGTTGTATGTGGCGTCGCAGGCTGCATACTCGATCACATAGAACTAAACGGACGAAATAAAAATAAAAACATATCACAATGCACACCACAAACACACACATGAAAATGTCTGCATGCTAACCTATGCTTGTTAATCACTATAGGTAGTTAAATTGTATTATACTACCAATTGATTGGTCAAACACAGCATTTTGGGACCAAAAGGACGTTTAAGATGTATATTTGACCATTTAATAAAATTATTTAAACTCAAAAACACTTTTAAATCCTCTCTTACTAACTTATTTGGCAATTATACATGCAATTCGCGAGATATGGTAGTCAATCTTTAATTCTGGCTCTTGTTGGGTTTATTTTGCAGTAATGACCAGCTGACTGTTTACCACACAAGTCACAATAGCTTCTTTCACAGCCTCGTCACTTTAAAGACACAGCAAACAGACTGAAGCTGCTCAAAGCAGTTTTGTTGTGCTAGACCACCAGCTCATAACGACAGTAATAAATCACGTTAGCAAGTCATGTCACGTCATTAATATAGTGCTTTTAACAGTATAGACAGTTTCATAGCAGCTTTACAGCAGCTCTAGAATCAAGTTATTATCTAAATTTTCTCGCGCAGAATCTAAATTTTATGTGCAGAATTAAAATTTTCTTGCACAGAATCTAAATTTTATGTGCAGAATCTAAATTTTCTTGCGCAGAATCTACATTTTATCGCGCAGAATCTAAATTTAATCGCGCAGAATCTAAATTTTCTCACGCAGAATCTACATTTTCTCGCACAGAATCTAAATTTAATCGCACAGAATCTAAATTTTCTCAAGCAGAATCTAAATTTAATCGCGCAGAATTTAAATTCTCACGCAGAGACTAGATTTTCTCGCGCAGAGTCTAAATTTAATCGCGCAGAATCTAAATTTAATCGAGCGGATTCTAAATTTAATAGCGCAGAATCTAAATTTAATCGTGCAGAATCTAAATTTAATCGCGCAGAATCTAAATTTTCTCGCGAATAATCTAAATTTAATCGCGCAGATTCTAAATTTAATCGCGCAGAATCTAAATTTTCTCGCGAAGAATCTAAATTTAATCGCGCAGAATCTAAATTTAATCGCGAATAATCTAAATTTAATCGTGCAGAATCTAAATTTAATCGCGCAGAATCTAAATTTTCTCGCGAATAATCTAAATTTAATCGTGCAGAATCTAAATTTAATCGCGCAGAATCTAAATTTTCTCGCGAATAATCTAAATTTAATCGCGCAGATTCTAAATTTAATCGCGCAGAATCTAAATTTTCTCGCGAAGAATCTAAATTTAATCGCGCAGAATCTAAATTCTCACGCAGAATCTAAATTCTCACGTAGAATCTAAATTCTCTGGCGCAGAATCTAAATTTAATCGTGCAGAATCTAAATTTTCTTGCGCAGAATCTAAATTTTATGTGCAGAATCTAAATTTTCTTGTGCAGAATCTAAATTTTCTTGTGCAGAATCTACATTTAATCGCGCAGAATCTAAATTTAATTGCGCAGAATCTAAATTTAATCGCGCAGAATCTAGATTTTCTTGCGCAGAATCGAGATTTTATTGCGCAACCTAATATTGCGCGTTTGAATAAATATGTTCGCAGGTGTGTAGTCCTTTACAAACCAACCCTCAACAAACTTTTTATCTGGCTTTAAAAATGTATAATAAAGATTTATCGCTTCCGTGTAGCCAGTTGAACAGGAATCATCCCGACAACGTAGCACAGCAGACGCCCAGTGAGACCGAAGCCATCCCTCAGACTGAAGCATTTAGACAACTTTAAGTATCTACAGCCTGTAACACAATAAAAGCAGTGAGGAAGAAAATCGATTTGAAGATAAACGGGGAACCACCCTTTCCCAAATACAAAACCCTATAATAACCGGCAGCCATCTCAAATCAGCGTAACACGCGTCTCTCAATGACCTAGAATGCAGTCAAAAGTCAGGTCTAATTTCGTCGTATTATTCGACTGCCCCAGTATCCAGAGTAAAGTGTGCAGGAGGGAGAAGACAGGGTCCCAGTGCTTCACTAGGAGAGGTCTGCCTGTCACCCATGTGCTGCCTTAACCTAATTAGCCAAAATGTGTGTCCAGAGGCAGGTTTGAACAGGAACATGTGACAATAAACAGTGGCAGACACAAGCTCTGAGGAGTTTAAGCAATGTTGGTAGAGTGTATTAGTATTAAAGAGGACTCATTATGATTTTTTTTACGTTTAACTTTCTTCAGTGTGTAATGATGCTTTTTGAGCATGAAAAAGGTCTGCATTAATCCCTTCAGTGGGAGTTATTCTTTATATCAGTAGGCGCGTTTCCATTACAGATTAGCTCAAAAATAAAATCGCAAAAGTTTCAAAAAAGTCGATAAAACAACGGCGTTTCCATTAACCGATGCTATGCGACTAAAACGTCTTTTTTTTCTCTTGCGATAAGTCATTCCAAAAATGGCAAGGCAACAGACGTTGGTAAGTTTATAGCCTATATCACAGCCACCGCACTAGACATTATTATTAGTATTAATGGAAAGAGACGTGGTGTGTTATCCTAGTGTTAATGGCAGGGAAAGACACTAAGTTTTTGTGTGTTTCTCCCTCATTTCTGCTACGAGGTCATGATTGTGCCTTTTATTCTTTGAGGTTTGAGTCCAGTAGGCTATTCCTGTAATTGTTTCTTTAATGAATTTATTAGAGAACTCTGTCTCATATGGTCAGTGTACTTGCATTTGTTTTACCTTATTTTACCCATAATTGCAAAACAAAAAACTAACGGTTTTTGTATTATTAAAAAGCAAAGTGGAACACCAACATTTTAGTTCGACCTGTAGACCTAAATGCTCGCCAAAAAAAAAAAAAAAAAATATATATATATATATATATATATTTATATATATATATATATATATATAGGGCTGTGCAAAAATTAATTGCGAATAATCAAATCCAAAATAAAAGTCTGTGTTTCCATAATATATTTGTGCGTGCTGTATATAATTATTTTGTATATATATATATATATATATATATATAAATATCTATGCATGCATAAATTTAAGAATTATTTGCGTTTAAATTCTGTATATATATATATATAAATACATAATCTATATTACATATATATATTTTATATATGAATAACACATTATCTTAAATATATACATGCATGTGTGTGTATTTATATATACAAAATATTTATATACAGCACACACAAATACGTTATGTAAACACAGACTTTTATTTTGTATGCAATTAATCGCAATTAATTTTTGCACAGCCCTATTATATATATATATATTAAAATATTCACAAATTAATGATTTTTTTTTTTATTTTACTATTTTTCTAAGGCCAAATTAGAACCTGGAAATGATATTTGTCCCACATCTGAAAGAGAAGAGCTATAACCACAGCCTACAGAAAGGGGATTTATAGGCGAGTAATAGGCTATAATAAATGTGTCTGAAAAAAATGAGGCATTTTAATTGATTATTAATAAACTACTGTTTTCCTAAATCAGTGTCAGCTAAACAATCAACTCCATCTCCGGATGCGCCTTTAGAGAGAAATGCACATTTCATACGGATTACATAATCAGGTATTAGATTTTGATTTGAATTTGTTCGTTTTAAAGTGCATTTCAAGCTTTAGTCTACATAGGCTATATTAAGTTTCAGTTCTCGTGCTTCAGTTCACAGAGACCATGAAAGTGCGCCTGATTGTCTAATTTTATTTTACAAAAGCACAACGTTTTCTTGTTATTGTGAGTTTATGCAAATTAAAGTAGTTGCGAATAATGTATTATTTTCTGTATGACCAAAAATGAGTATTTTAATTTGTTTCCACTGTAGATAGGAAACTGCAAGTGTTCTCGGCCACACTTGGATATGCGTCGCAATCTTGTTTTTTTTGTGATAATCATAGCCCTAGTACTATTGTTGTCCAACCTGTATTATGAATGAAATGTGAGGAATTACTTTGTTCCTTTTATGGATAAAAGCGTCTTCTACATATGTAGCCTAATAATGATGAAAATTATTATTATTATTTGCGGACAACGACCCTAAACGCACCGCATCTTCTAAGTCAGGTGACTGTAAATGCGCAAAACCTGTTTCTATTGCCGAAAAATATTCCTTTTTTGAATTGCCCAAAAATACTCCTCAAAAGAATGTAAAAACTTTTTTGTGATAAGCGGGAATTTTTGTGAAATGGACGCATTTCCATTTAGCAATTTCAATTTTGCGTAATTTGAAAGGTAACGTAAACACGGCTAGTGTCTCTGTTTCTGAACTCCCTGAAACGCCTCCACTGTAGTCTCGAGTTTTCTTCCACTGTATTCCTAATTTAAATAATTGTAGTATTGAAACCAGAACATCCGGGATTCATACAGAAGATTCCAGATGTCTTTAAATGGACCTACATTTTGCTTGTATAGACTGAACACATATTCAAGAGCTTAAGGCGATCTGCTATTAGATCACCAGGGGGTTCAGTCTGACTCAATAAATGAGATCACTCTAGTGGTTGTGGGTAACTGGGTCAAGTGCAGCAGATGTGCGCGTTAAAGGCCTACTGGAGCAGCAAGTCTCAAACAGACCCGAAACACCCTTCATCAATATTCATACGCTCACTTTGGACTCTGAATAATGAGAGTCAGAACCCTTGAAATGTGGAACACATGCTCATGTGCACAGCTTGCTCATTTGGGCTGAACTTACCTCTCCCTTCATCATCCTCACCCTCGCCATCCACCAGCCGCAGGGCTCCTGCTCGTTGGCTCTGGAGTAAACCTGCAGGAGAAAGACCAGCTCAGGTGAGTGTGTGTGTGTGTGTGAGGAAAGCACTGAAAAGAAGTGTGTGTGAAAGCAGGAAATTAATTGGTATTTGTGTGTATGGTAAAAGGAGTGTGTTGCAGGATGGAGAGGGGGAAGGTGATCAACCCATTTCTTAAATGGATGACACTATTACCTAGATTAGGATGCCCAATATATATTGTAAAATAATTTAATGATAGCAATTGAGATTTACACTTATTTTACATAATATTTGCCAGATAAAACAAAAAGTGCATTATTAATGGAGAATGTTAATGTTGAATCTGTTAATTAGTCATATTGGCCATTTTAAAGTGAGTTGAGTTGCACGGTATTACAATTCAGGCTGATACCGATAAACAGAAAATTATTTTATTATGTAGATATTGAACTTCTATAAAAATATAGATTCAATAAAACACTAAAATTAAAATAAGTTTTTAAAAATGCTAGAAGACATCAAAAACAATTATATCAGCCAATACCAGTTATTGGAACAAATATACAAAAATGGACAATATCAAGTGATCTATCATGTTTTTTAATTTAAAGGGGTCATGACTTTTATTATTTTTTATTATTAACTAAATTTTATTTTATTATTAATTTTTATTAATTATTATTGACTTTTATTAATTTTATTTAATTTAACTCTATCTATCTATCTATCTATCTATCTATCTATCTATCTATCTATCTATCTATCTATCTATCTATCTATCTATCTATCTATCTATCTATCTATCTATCTATCTATCTATATTACTTTAAACTTCTTCAAACTTTCTGTAACAAACTTTCACAAGCCAACATAAAGTTTGTCTCGACGAACTTTTTAATCTAGTTAATTTTTATTATTACTACTTTTATTACTACTATTATAACGTACTTTTATTATTATCATGGATTTTTATTAATTTAATTTTAACATTTTCCATGAGGTTCACTCTTAAATGTTGATACGTTTCTTTGCACACACACACACACACACACACACACACACACAAACAAATATATATTTAGAAAAAGGATAATTTCCAAATGTTATTTTGTTAGTAAACAGCCACTGTTATGATTAGGTAGCGTCATTCCATAGGAAACAGTATCAGCGCCAAAGTGACAAACATTTTTACAAACGTATTTGCCCGTGTGACGTCAAAGATCACGCAATATCAAAACTAACCGATTTTGGAGCTTAAAAGTTTTTTATAATAGAGTGCCAAAGTGATGTCACTTTGTAGGACAACTCAGAAGCTAGCGGCGCATGGGTTCCCTCGGTCGAAAAGCAATGCATTTTCCCCATAGACTTTTGGAAAATCGCAAAAAATAATATCTGTGTTCAACAAAGAGTTGTGACCCTTACACGTTTTGTCTTTCAAGATAATCTTTACAAGTTAATCCAAAATTTATACATTTTGAAGCCTATATAAAGATTTTAAAAAACACAATCAGACACAATAAAGTTTAAAAAAAACACAAGCAGTTTATAACTGTGTTTTATGTCATAGATCAAAACGTGAAAATATTTAGAGGCTTTGTTCACCACATACCTTATTTCAGGCGATTTAGCAAAAACCCATTCAAACAACCCCTAGACTTTAGAGCGAGGGAACCGGGAGTGTTAAAATGCTAACTCACTTCCGCGTTTTGGCCTACAAAGTGACGTCGTAACTTTGGGACTCTATGTGGACGGCGTTATAAGCCATGAAACTGTCATGAAGTTTTAATAGTTCAAAGACCTCTTAGATGTCAAAAGCAAATTTGATTAGGTCATGACCCCTTTAAGTTATAGTACAGGTGTTGCAGTGAAAGTATTTTGAATATAGTGATGGAAAGATAAGAGGTATAAATCAAAATGAACAACTTCAACACTCTTAAATACAACATGAAATCATTTTTTTTATTATTATTACTATTATAGACCATTTCAAAAGATGTAAACAACACTGGCCCAGAAGCACTTCCTGTTTCAGTTTTTTAACACTACATAAAAGCTGGGATAAAATACAACCAACAGAACATTTAAAACTGAAACAACAAGTTAAACAAACATCTTTAAGATATTTTCTTTACATGTAAAATAAATAAAACAGTTACAAATTGAAACAGGAAGTGCTTCTGGACCAGTGTTGTTTACATCTTTTGAAATGGTCTATAGACAAAATATCATGTAGTCAAAATACAACAACTTTTGTCACCAATGAAATTACTTTTCTGCTCACATTAAGGCTGCATGCCATGGACAAAATCTCATAATTAATAGAGCCAGACCGATATTATCGGCCGATATTAGGCATTTTCCAAAATATCGGTATTGGCAGTTATAATGGCCGATAAGTGAATATTTAAAAAATAAAATAAAAACGGACGAAACACGCTTCAATCATCTCTCCTTGGCCTGTTATATTGAAAATGTATAAGTTACAATTTGCATTACGATGTTATCTATTGCTAAATTATGGCTCATCATAGACTAGCTAACCACAAAGCTAGCTAATGCCACTATCATCAGCGGAAGTCTGCTAACGTTAACGAGCTTGGAAACCACAATGAACTTTTTCTGCCTAAATAAAGTAATGATTACTGTATTTATAACTAGCATATCTCTAGTTACAGTCCCTGCATTGCAAAATGTAAGTTATACTTGCGAGGAGTGAACATTTAAACATAGAGAAAAAGTATCAAACGTATCTTGTGCAGAAAAGTTAGCTTTTCTTTTACATGCGTGTGAAATCCAACAATATTTAATAAAAAAATAATATCGACCGATATATCGGAATTTAAAACCTAAAAATATTTGTATCGGTCTTCAAAATCCTTTATCGGTCGGGCTCTAATAATTAATAAAGCCCCTTTATACATAATTTCCTGCTTTTCACTCCAAAGTACGTCCTATTACTAAAGTTAAATGTGTTGTAAAGGCATTTCATGTTGTATTTAAAGAACGACCCATAATGTACAAAGTAAATGTAAGATGAGACTCTGAAACATGTTTTGTAGAGCATTTCAAAGGGCTATTTGTCCAATGATGATTCATATGCGGGGGCTTTTTTTTTAGGGTGATGAATTGAGGAGTGCTCCTGGGGTTTCAGGAGTGAGTGTATCCCTACCTCCACCTCATCTCCCTCACAAATGTCCTTGTGGTAATCGGCTGGGGGCGGCAACCTCACGTCACTGAACGGCAGCTGTCTCTCCGGTTGCCAACTTGTGGAAAGAAGCCACACACACACAAACAGAGGGAGCTGTCAGTCAGCTTTCTAACGACAGGTACAACTCCAGTTTCACTTCTTTGACACCCCATCTCCAAAAACCATGCGCTCACGAAGCCAACGCAGAGAGAAACAGCACAGTTTAATACGTTTCCTCTGGCAGATGTCAGTGTAGGATCACTCTAGTGGAGGAGTAAATGTGCAAGGAGGACGGGTTCATTGTAGCTCTACTGAAATCAGATGCTCTCAGATGCACATGTAAAGTTCACAACTTTGAATAAGTGTCATGAACACTAGCAGTTAATCTGTTTGACCATATCAGTGTTAAATAGACCCCATTAAACACAAATCTAATAAAATCCACAGCACATGGTATCAGGGAGATGATCGTGCTCCTGGTTGTCCATGGGTCAGCAGAACCATCCCAAGAATGGCAGGCCTACCGTCCCACACTCCCCTGCCTGCATACCTCACCAGGCTATTCATGGATCTCAGTACGCCCGAAACGGGGGAGTGAGAGAAGAAGAAAGACAGATAAAGACGGGAGGAGTAGGGTGACATGGAGGGGAAAGAGTAAAGGAGGGGGACGGGAGAACTATAAAGAGCTGTGTGACAGATGCCCGAGAGAGTTAGCACAGGTGCTGAGAGGGACGCATGGCTAAAGGAAAAGTGGAAGTGATCTATATCAGTTAAGCGCTAAAGACAACAAGCTGATAGTGAGATGTGCCAAATCAGATAAGACCCCATCTTACATGCATTTAAATAAATACTTGCACGTTCATACTAGGATTAATGTAATGAATATACAACCATGTTCATTTTTTAAAAAAATGTTTTTAAAAGAAGTCTCTTACACCGTGTCCTAACGAGACGCGCCGCGCGATAAAAGGTATCTTTTCCATTAGGGCTGGGTATTGAGACAAATTTTACAATTCGATTCGATTTCGATTTGATTCGATATCGATTATTTTGGATATCAGTTACAATAAATGGCAATTTTTCTCAAGGGAATCAAATTTCTTAAATGCTGTAAACTATGGGAGTCTAGCTGCTTCATTAGCCTAATATGAAGGTAATAATGAACTGTTTTGTAGCTATACAAACAATTAAAATACGCTTTTATTTATTTTTATAATAAGAAGGTTATATGAAATATAAACATTTAAATGGTGGCTGTCATAAAAACTTACCGGATTTATTCAAATATGCATTAAATATTGAAGTACATTAAGATTATAATGCATATGTAATATGTTTATATATTTAGCAAAATGCTCCTCTCTAGAGTTATTTTTTCTAGCTGACTAACGAGTTTATGTGGGTTTTCTGAGGTAAATATGACGATACATTGATTATAAGCTGTTTAACTGACGTCTTTCCACGGTTGAAACGCTGATTGAGCGAATCAATGAGACATGATACGGATTTCGATAAGTTGTACTCTATCTTTAACACACTTTCAGATGCTCATTCATGTTTATTTGGCGCTGTGACTGGTATTATTAAGCCGGAAGAGAGATCAGCGCTGCTGCTTCTCTTGAGCTGCGCCAGAGCGATCTCACGCCACAGCGCCAAAACGTCATTTATGTTTTTGAATTTCTAAAGAAAATGGACGTAATTTGAAAATTGAGACTTTGTTTCATATCATAGTAACTAGGGTTGGGTATCGTTTGAATTTGAACGATTCTGATTTCGATTCCTTGTTTCGATTCCGGTTCCGAAACAATTCTCGATTCAAGTTTAGCTAACCTTGCTAACCAACGGTCTTTCTGAAGGAAATACTCCTTTTGTCACAAATTTTGCATTTTGCTGAGATTTCGTTATTTTTAGAAAAGTGAAGCCACACTTTGGACCGCCGACGTAAGCTACTCATGTTCGACTCGCGCGGTTATGCCAACACTTCCGGTAGACGCTTCTTCATTGGTGTTGTTCAGCGGTTTCTTCTTCTGGTCGGCGGACTGTGAATATCGAAACTAGGAATCGAAAATTTAACTTTTGAACGATTCCGGGAAAAACGAAAAGTTAGTCCCATTTCCAATCGATACTCGATTCTCGATGCCCAATCCTAATAGTAACAAAGGACAAAGATTATTGCGAGTTTTTGGATGCAGCCGTGATACAATGTCCTATTCATTCAAATGAAACAGGATGACTAATCGATTCTTGAGATTTAAGAATCAATATCGGTTCGTAAAAATGAGAATCGATTAATATCGAGAAATCGATATTTATTACCCAGTCCTATTTTCCATATTAATCAGAGTTATTGTCCTGATAACCAGACGCGACGGCGACACGCGAAGTTTCTAATTTAGAAACGGTTCCTATTTCTGCGACGTCGCGGCTGACAGAATGAAGACATTACACTGGTTATAAGTACGCATTATTTATTTTTTTGTTAAAAATTGGTCACTGTGCCACAAGCGGTAACGGATAATTTACCTCAGATTTTGAAAGCATGTAATATAGCGTTAACTAACTGTACTTCATCACAAAATTAGTCAATGAGTATATTTTGTTAATGTTTTGATTTTTAATAATGTTATTTCTTGATTTGATTATGTCCTTACCCATTTCCAATGCGAGTGCGGGCCAGCGGTGCGCTTTCACAGAGAGACTCCGCCCACACGCTGTTCTGAGTGGCTGTGATTTTTGATTGACATGTGGTGTCTCTCAGTCGCGTCTAGTGTGGACAAACACACTTGCTGTCGCTGGAATTTTATCGCGTCGCATCTAGTTAGGACACGGTGTTATGCTCAACAAGGTTGCATTTATTGGATCGAAAATACAGTAATATTGTGAAATATGATTCCAATTTAAAATGTTTCCATTTTAAGATCAGTCCTGTGATCATTCCTCCAGTCTGACATGACCCTTCAGAAATTATAATATTATAATTTGCTGCTCAATAAATATTTCTCATTAGGCCTATATCAATGTTGAAATCAGTTCTGTTAAATAAAGTTAAAAAGAACAGCACACGTTTAGATATTTATAACATTTCAAGAGTTTTTACAGTCACTTTTTGTTCAATTTAACACATCCTTGCTAAATAACAATAGCAATGACCCCAAACTTTTGAATGGTAGTGTGCGTTTATATATTTTATATCAATATTTTAAGGGAACTGGTAGGTACCATTACCATTGCTAAGACCCCAGAGATGCATACAGTGCATTTAAACAGGTTGAAGCTCCTCTCGGCTAACTTTATATGTGTGTTGGTTGTGTAGGTGGCAGAGAGTGAACACTCAACAAGCACATCCTCGACAAGGCTTCGGGAAAGAGCATGGAAAAGCTCGGCCAACTTACTTGTTTTCAAAGACTATCGTGAGGGAGTCTTCGTGTACATCTTTGATGAAACCCTAAAAAAGAAGAGAAAATATGATCAGCACAACTGTTCTCCATGGTAAAATGATACTACCTGTTGCTTGGGGAGTTACATTTGCTAACAAAACCTGTGCCATTACATCACCTCAAAATGAAAATTGCCATCATTTATTCACTCGAGTTGTTTCAAACCTGTATAAATTTGTTTCGTCTGCTGAACATTTATTAATTAACATTTTTTAATTAGCCTATTGTTTTATTTATTTGTGATGTTTTTCGTTGTTTTTTATAAATGCTATATGACAATTGTTTAAAAAAATGTTCAATCAAAACTAGGGCTGTCAAAGCGATTAATCGCATTCAAAATAAAAGTTTGTGTTTACATAATATTTGTGGGTGCACTGTGTATAATTATTTTGTATATATATAAAAAAAACACACATGCATGTATATTTAAGAAAAAAAATATTATTTATTTATAAAATATTTGTATTTATATATAATATAAATTACATATAAATTTATATACAGCATATACATAAAAATATTTCTTAAATATATACAAGTATGTGTGTGTATTTATATATCTAAAATAATTATACACAGTGCCCCCACATATATTATGTAAACACAAACTTTTATTTTGGATGCGATTAATCGTTTTGACAGCCCTAATCAAAACACCACGTTTGTTTTTTTTAGTCGAATAATTGTTGCACAGGACAAGACTTTGGTCGACTAAGGATTTCTTTGGTTGACTACAGCCCTATTAAACACATAAGAGGTTGTTTTGAAGAATGTCGGTAGCCCTCAAACCGTATTCACTTTAATAATAATAATAAGTTTTATTTGTAATGCACTTTACACATGATGAACATATCTCAAAGTGCTACAAGTGTACAGGTAAGAGCCATAAAATTAGATAAAAAAAAACCATATAGCTTTATAGCCCTAAATCCTGTAATTGTGGACAAATAAGGACACAGAGGACTCGGGTGTGATCCTAATTTTTATTTATTATAAATGTTATATCACTGTCTTCGATAAAGTTTTGTCTATCCATTTATGGTGTTTTTTTTATATTTTGGGGGTATTTTTGAATTTATTTACTTCAAAAAGTACCATATTTTCTATGTAAATTATTTCTATGTAAATTAACTACTATGGAGTTTTATTTTATAACTTCATTAAAATATCATTAGAGCTAAAACCTAAAGATGAAGAGACTTTGCTGTCACCTGGTGTCTTATTTTGGCTTATTTTAGAATGCTTTTCCCATTCATTTCTATGGGTGCCCATTTTTGACCCAAATACAAGATTAAGGAGTTTTTTTCACACACTCAACATTGAAGAATTGAGTCCAAAAAAAAAAGTGTGTGTTCAGGAGGCAAACTTAGGAAAAGTAGCCAAGTCTGGTACCGCTCAGATCAAGGGAAGTATTTTTTAAAAATAAATCAAAACTATTTTGCCCACATTTGTCCAGAATACGGTTTTAGGGTTAAGCAAACATTTGATGAACCCCATATTTTTTATTTTTCTACTGAAGTCAATGGGGAACATCAACTGTCTGGTTACCGACATTCTTCAGCAGATGAAAGAAATTCATACAGGTTTGGAACAACTTGAGGGTGAAGTCCGAAGTGAACTAATTCTTTACGTCGATAAAGAAATGTGCCACAAACGTGGCCTCAAGAACGTCACAGGTGTAGCATGTGAGAGCTTGTGAATGCGAGACGAAATAGGGGAGTTGGAGGGAGGCACCCAGAGTCCCCTCCTCAAAATCTGTTCCTCATCCATCACTCCTCCCTCCACAAATCTACCCGAGCTGCCAAAAACACGATTACTCCAGTCGCCACCCCCATCATAGCTTAGCTACATACAGACAATGCCTAATATGGGACGGGGAGACAGTATGTAACCTGCTTGGAAGAGAGAAAATCTAGCTCAAGTGCATAAGCAGGCCTATTTAGAGTCACAAGACATGAACACACACACACACACACGCGACTAATGGATGAATCTGCACTCTCACGGCTGCCAAATCCACATTATCCAACTGAGAAAGACATTTAGTATTTCTTTCTGTACGTCAGTCAAGGCGGCACTGATCCAGTAAAAAAATAGTGGATCGAAAATCATGTGCAATAACTAGCTCAATATTAAATCCCTGCTTACAAGTCAGCAAAATCTGAAAAGCAACACGGTAGGCTTTTAAGTATAGACCGTCCCGTGCGTGTTGAAGCCATTCCAACATACTAGATTGTGAAGTGACATATCTCAGTCTGCTGACCGCTTAAGAGGCATGGAGGCTTACGTTAGGGTGGCCGATCTGGGAATGTGACACTACAGACTGCAGATAACTGACGTATGATGGAGACCTCCATTCACTACCACATTGGGGAACCACACAGAAACCTAGAAGTTAAACTGCATTTCAAACTAATGAAAAGGTCTTACATATTAAAAGACTGTTACGTTGGGGAAAACAAAACCCTGCTTGACTAATGACTACAAAACTGAAAGTACACATTTCAAGACATGCAAAGTTATAATATGCATTGCACACATCAGTTGCACTTGCATTGGTCAATACTCTGAATATTAGGGCGGACTTTCCCCTTCAATTGCCTAAGGAGTTAGGCTAGTTGCACTTCGAGCGTATCTTCAATCCCAGAACAGAAGTGAAAGTGGTAACACTTGTTTTTGGGGATTTCATGTTAAAAAGTGCTAGCAGCAAAAAGTAAATATGTCTATAAACAAAATCAACTAAAGGCGGGACTAAATTGGCAAGAACCCATCTTTTACATAACAACATGATGGGTCACGGAAGGGAAAAGCAATGCCTTCTAAAGACTTTTGCTGTGTCCGAAATCACCCATTACTCACCATAGTGGACTATATAGTGAGCTCGCCATTTTGTAGTGCTGTCCGAATGTATAGTGATGATTATTATACCCTATATAGTCCACTCAATGTATCCCAGAATGCATTTTGAAAAGTAGTGTACAACCGATGGTCACTAACCTAAGCCCTACATACAATCATGCATTGCGCTGATCGTAAAAATAAGTTATAATCATGTGTGGAGTAGCGCATTGTAGCAAAAACGGCCAGAAATCACTTTTAGTTTTCAGATTTTGGAGAAATAAGCTTAAAATAATGTATTTATATAAAAAAAATATATATTTAGCCCAGAGCCGGCTCGGGACCAGGTGACAGATGATGTAATCAACGGCGCCGAGAGACGATCGAGTAGTGTCCGAAAGTGTTGTTCTATTATGCTGGTGAGCTCACTATATAGTGCTCTGCTCTCTCCCCCATATATAGGGGGTAGGGAGTAGGGGTTTGAGTGGAGATTTCGGACACAGCACATGTGATTTTGGCAATCCTATAAGATAGTTTACGACATGGCTCTAATAATCTCGGATATGACATGCATGTAGACTGTACGATGATTACAGATGTTGAATCGTGGGCTACGACGCAAGTTAATACAGAAGAATAAAACGTCATCAGCGTGAGCTAGTGGTGAACAAACAGAACAAGATGAATATGGACTAGAGCCAGACCGATATATCGGCAGACCGATATTATCGGCCGATATTAGGCATTTTCCAAAGTAACTATCGGTATCGGCAGTTATAATGGCCGATAAATGATTATTTCAAAAATAAAATAAAAACGGACAAAATGCACTTGAACCATGTCATGAGTGTTGGAGTTGTGTAGTTTGTCCACCAGAGGGCACTCTACACCGTTCCTGTAGGCAACACTCGTTGAGTTGGTCAGGAGACATACATTGCTTGAATAACAATTAAAAGAACTTTTCCATCAGTTCTCTTAACTCAAATAACCATGAAAAATTTTGTGACTAATCAACTCCAGTTCAAAAATAAATAAAATATCGGCCGATATATCGGAATATCGGATTTTACAACCCAAAAATATTTGTGTCGGCCTTCAAAATCCTTTATCGGTCGGGCTCTAATATGGACGCAGTAGGTAGGGTATCGAGAATCGAGTATCGATTGGAACCGGGACTGACTTTTCGTTTTTCCCGGAATCGTTCAAAAGTTAAAATTTCGATTCCTAGTTTCGACATTCACAGTCCGCCGACCAAAAGAAGGAACCGCTGAACAACACCAATGAAGAAGCGTCTACCGGAAGTGTTGGCATAACCGCCAGTCGAACATGAGTAGCTTACGAAGTCCAAAGTGTGGCTTCACTTTTCTAAAAATAACAAAATCTCGGCAAAATGCAAAATTTGTGACAAAAAAAGGAGTATTTCCTTCAGAAAGACCGTTGGTTAGCAAGGTTAGCTAAACTTTTTTGACCCTGCCTCTTAAAAGACTCGTAATCGAGAATCGTTGGGAACCGGAATCGAAACAAGGTATCGGAATCGTTCAAATTCAAACGATACACAACCCTAGCGGTAGGTGTGTAAAGATACCCTCATGTCACGACGATAGTGCGATATTATTGCGTTACTCCAAGACATATGGTAAAAGGTTAACAAATGTATTGTCGATTAAAATGCTAAATTGTGGGTTTAAATGAATAGGCCTGGACTTGGTGCTAGTAAACAAAGGACAATGGTGACACCAGAATACAAATATTCATGATTCTGAAGCTGAAAATACAGAATTATGGGGTGGTGATGGCGCAGTGGATGAGACACATGCCTTTGGTGTGAGAGACCCGGGTTCGAATCCACTGTGAGACACCAATGTGTCCCTGAGCAAGACGCATATCCCCTAGTTGCTCCTAGTTGACATATATCACAATTGCAAGTCGCTTTGGATAAAAGCGTCTGCTAAAATGAATAAATGTAAAAATTAATTATTTTAGAGTACAGAATATACATTTAAAGTAATGTCTGACACTTTTAACTTGTAACATTAGACATTTGGCATTATCAGGACCCACAAATTGCATTATTATACATTATATTCAACATAGAAGTTTAATGTAGTATTTAAACTAAAACTCTGAAAGCTTGAATTTTTTCCTCACACACTAATTTATATTTTGGTGGGACTATCCACGACACATTGTCACCATCCACAATACGGGTTGTTGCATTTTTATATTGCGATATTGTGGCACAATATATTGTTACACCCCTAGGACGCGGTCATGGCTTGGGAAAAGCCATGGCAATCTTGGAAAATGAGCTTGAGTTTTAGCGCTTGTCTCAATCAATACGCCATTTCATGTTGCATGTTTATTGGGTAGTCAGACCATGAGGGTCGTGAGCAAACACACACTAGGATGATCGTGCTGAAGTGTTAAATGATCAAGTCTATCTTTGGACGTAAGACTGATCCTGATAAGGATCCACGACCACAGAGATCAATCGCCACGTTTTGTCTGGAACTGGAAAGTCATATAATGTGTACCAGCAAAGGATAAGAGATAGGATAGGAGTGTGTTAGTAATAGTGGTGGGGGTTTGCAGAGTGTTGGGTGTCAGCAGAGAGATCACCTGTTCCTCTCGCACCTGCTTCGGCCCCTCACAGTTTTACAGCTTCAAACAGCCGTCACTGTCACCTTACCACTACTTAGTATATCCTTATATACCTAGAATAATATACCACCTCAATACAACAACAAAAAAAGCTGTGGTCTGTTCCATCAGGGTCACGTTCTGCTCTCCGTTGGATGAAATCACTGAAACATTTGTGTGTCGTTGAAGCTGAAGTCACAATACCTAAACACCTTGTGATTGGTTCATCATCTGGGACTAGTCAACACAACCTGAATTAATCCATTGGCAACAGCAGAGTCTTTGGTCAAAATGGCCCATTTGGTTGATGCAACACTTTTGTTTTCCTCATGAAAGCTGGACTGAGTGGTTTCCCAACAGCCAAACCTGAACTCAAGTGGATCCAAAAACAAAAAAAAAAAAACACAACCAATGGCACCATTACGCATATAAAACACATAATATAAGACCGACACACTTGATCCCCCGGTTTCACAGATAAGGTTTAAGATGAGTCCCAGACTAGCCAAAACTGAAAGTAACTCGCACTGACATATCTTGAAAAATGTCAGTGCCATTGTTTTGTCTCAAGATACAAACCACTATAAGGCACGTTAATAAAAGATACTCAGATGTCCTAATTGAACTAAGGCTTAATCTAAGCCCTGTCTGTGAAACCAGGCCTTATGTACAAAATAAAACAACAACACGACCTTAGTCTTGTTAAGTTCACAGTTCATCCGAAAATGAAATCTCAAGTCGTGATTTTGGAAGAATGATGACATAAGAATTATTCCGTTTTATTGCCTGGAAAAAAAGATCACCCTAACATCTCCTTTTGTGGATGGTGGATACATTTCATTTTCGGGCTAACTATCCCTTCGAGCACTGATGGAGTGTCCCAACATCCCCTGGTTTCACAGACAAGGCTCAGACTAAAATGCATGTTTCAACTGACATATCTTAAAACATGCCATTGTTGTTTCTCAACATTCACACCGGTAATGTTTAGCAAAGCTAATTGAACTTAACCCTGGTTTAATCTAAGCCCTGTCTGTGAAACCAGACCCACAAAGTGACTCTTATGAGACGCCCAGAAGTGCTGTCTAGGTAGGGCAGCTCACTAGATTGAGACACTACCATTGGCTTTTCCCATCAATAGACTCATTAGCTGACCTGCTAACAGGACTCAGTGGTTCCCCTGTTTAGCAGCTTAGAAATACAACAAACAATCACTCCAAAACAGGCCGATGACTAGCGAGCGAGCAGGTCCAAAACACCAGCACATCTCGGGCCTCTTTGAAAGTGATAACGTTACACATGACTGCACCCCACCTGAGCTGTCCCGACCCGTTCTTGACCGTTATGGTTTCATATTGTCGTTTAAAATGAGGTTACCTTGTAGAAGGCCCCGTTGGAGCCGCGCACCTCCACAGCCAACCCGTCCATGTTGGTCAGCGAGTCCCCACGACTGAGCCTTTCTTTAGGCGCTCCTAAAGCGAGCGAGTCCGGTACCACCCCCAGCTTCACGGGCCTCTCGCCGTTCTCCGGCCGCTTGTGTGTGTCCAGTGTTTCGGGTGAAAGAGGGGGGCAAAGGTGACGGGGGAGCACAGGAGCCACGGGAAGGGGTTCAGCTCCAACACCCTTTCCAGCGGGGCAAATCAACTCAATGACTGCTGGCTAAAGCGCGAGAGAAGCTCGCGGTGATACAGTTAGAAACGGATTGGATTGATGATGTCTGATGACGAGTGTTAGCACAACAGCTAGCGCAGCCGTTGATCAACGGTCACCGACGCCTTCTGGCACTTGAACTCACGGTTCCTTGCATATGATTTTCGTGAGAATCCTTTCTACTACGTCTGAAAACGCCGTTGATTGGGACGTTTGCTCTTTAATTAGACTGTAGTGCTGCTGTGCTGCTTCACCCTTCCCCTCCAACACACGCCGTCGGAGTGGAGCAGCAAGACTGTCTGTGAATGACCCCGAAATCCCCACCCATCGCCACTCTAGCCACGCCCACTGTGGAGTTTGTGCTCACGATTGGTCTACTGAGCTGCCACTCAGGGACAGTCGTGCACCGTGATTGGTGGAATTGTCAGGGGCTGGGAAACGCGGACCCAGTGTGCGCGCATCCTCGTTCGCCGGGTTTGTATTACTCATTAGAGCTAGTTGTGTAGTTCGTTGCTATTTTTGGGTGGCTCTGGCTGGCTTTTGACTGATTCACAAAAACTGATATGTAGAGACAGGTCATGTAGGCTAAAGACCCCCAGTTTTAAGCCTACCTCAGAGAAAATATGATAATGTTTGTTAAAAGTAACACCCAATGCAACCGCATGATAAATAACCATGAAATGTAGCTACTAACTTTAAAACACACTTTAGTGCATTAGGCACGACCGATTGATTTTATATGTCATACATTTAAAATACCCAGTGTGTATTTCTTTTTGAATCAGGACTCATTGAAAATATTATTGAAAATATGATCATTTTTGTTGAACATGATGAGGCGATAGATGATTTGGGGCCTGTTATAACACCTTATGCAACCGCAAAATAAATCATGCGTAACTGATACGCTGCTAAATAACTAATTGAGATACTTAATGGCAACTTTAAAATACCATACGTAAGCAAATCCCTGCATAACCACTGAACTATTCATACAATACTTTTTTAACTGATGTTGGACTGATAGGAAACAAAAGTGCCTTTAAAGTTAACTAAAAAGTTTGGGATAGGCCACTTAACAACACACATATGTGAACTGTTCCAGGATGTTGGTCGACTAATTGATGTGTGAGGAATGACATGTCAAACGGTTTGACCAAATGAGAGGGTGAGGAGCTCAGGAGGGGGTTGACGGTGTAACAGCTGAAGACAGCAGATGTTGGAGGACATGTGTCACACGTCAGAGGATATATGAAGAGATCTAAGACACTGTAAAGGGATATTAAGTAGATTTGGAAGTTATCGACATTTCTTCAGTGTCACTTATATGCTGATTTGCAGATTTTTCTCACTGAGGCAGAGTTGTCATTTTGCATGACCCACACTGTTGAACAGGTGCAAGCAAACTGTGATGACTAGCCAAAGAAAACAACACAAAGCACCCCTTTTTTATGAAAGGACTCAAAATACATGCAAATGTAGTGACATTAGGCAATGTCCATATACTGTCTGTTCTCACAAGGTTTTAAATGTAGATTGTTGAGCATAGAAATATCTTAATCTAAAGAAATATATTTTCACAAACATCAGTGTGATTTCTGACTTCATTGTTGTAATATTTTAACATGTTTTATGCAGAATCATATATCAGTCATGCAGCGTAAAATACACAATCAGGAACTGCTGATTGAAGATTCATGTATTCAGAACTTCCAATCATTTTTTAGGTTGCGACTTAAATTTAAAAAAAAAAATATATATATATATATATATATTTTTTTTTTTTCAATTATAAAACATGCTTTTAAGGCACTCAATTTGATTTTTAGTATTTACTTATCTATAGCTTTTATTTAAAAAATGCTTTAGTGCTTATTAAATGCAGACATTGGTTTGAAAATTGGCATTGTTTCTTTATGTTAATTCCATATCTAGGTTTTTGTTCTGACACTTATTTGGGCTTTAAATAAGTGGATCAGGATCAGTGTTGGGGAAGTTATTTCACAAGTAATGCACTGAGTTGCTCCCTAAAATAGTAAGTAAGTTACTTATACTTTTGTGGGAAATAATCCATTATTAAATCATTACTTTTTATAGCTGGGCTTGTTTTTTTAAATAACAAAAACAAAACAATAAAAGAAGTTTATTTTTAACAAATGTGAGGTCCCTTTTTCTGCTAAAAGTAACATGATCCACTTACTCTCAATTCCTCTCAATATGGGGGCAGGCGAGTTGTCAGTCAAAACATGCGAAAACAAAATAACTTGCATTACTTATTTAAAAAAAAAAGTAACTCAAATGTTGTAAATTGAAATGTAGCCCTAATGCATTACTAATTACTTGAAAAAGTAATCTGATTACATAGCTTGCGTTACTTTTAATGCATTCCTCATAAATACTGTCTCAAGCCTTTTATAAAGTCCATTTCACATTTTTGGCAGCCCTCTAAAAAAATTAGGAACTGCTTTTGAGTAGTTATGAAATGAACGTTTATTTACAGTGTGACAATTGAACCACCAGTATCAACCACTATTTGCTTTACTAATTATTTATTCAAGACTTCAAAAAGATAAAAAAACAAACGAACTGTATAGCCTGAGGCCATATTGAAAGCAACAGATATTACTGTTTATTCGTGTTTATTATTGTTAGGCCTATTCATACTGTTTCACATTCTATTTCAAAACAGTAAGTGGCATAAACTGCACAGTAAAGCTGAAGATCATTATTTCTGAAAATCCCATACACTGTAAAAAAATAAATGAAAATAAAAATAAATAAAAAAATCCAAATTTTTTTACGCCCCGTGATGATTTGCGGGGATTGTGGGGAACTTAACTGTAAACTATCAGGGAAAGGTTCGTTATGAATGAATTTTTTTTTAAAGATGACGTTATTTTACTCTCCATTCCACCATTACAAAGACATTTAAAAGTGTAAAAGCATTTACAAATTACAAAAGAACCCGAATAATCCCAAAAGCCTGAGTATTTTCGCAGCGATAGGCCGTTTCTTTAAACAGTGATGTCATTTCAAAGCGATTTATTATTAATATTTGATCGAAGCAACATGCTTTAAAAACACTGTTAAAGGGGATTAGAAGTGAAAAAAGGGGAGAAAGTTACATTTAAAATCATCCGTGTGAAAACAAACAGACTTGAATAGAAAAAAGAGACCGTTTCAGTGAATTATTACCGTAAAATAAATCGGAAGGGCAGACCATAAATGTGCAGTTTGTTGTCCCTTTTCATATCCATCATAACAGCGGTTGGGGAGCGGAAAGAGAAAATGAGCAGGAATAAATGAATGCAGCGACTGAAAAGACCCGTCGCTACAGAATTCCCATCACTTTATTATCCTGACGCCCAAAGAACATGAAGGAAATTTAACAGCTCGTTCATTCAAACTAACGGATAATGAATATTTGTAGTGCAACCTTATTATTTGAAATGATTTGTGACAGTCTTTTTGAGTGGAACTTTCCCAAACCGGAAGTGCCTCCCATAATCTAAGCCGCCGTAGGAGAAAAGGTGGATATTAGTCAGTTTCCTGCGGAAGTGAACACATTGATATAGCAGCAGTATGTTGGAACATATAGCTACATTTCAGCCCATCGTGTAAATGAATCCATAGCAAGCGCATGCAGTCTCACTCTGTTATTTTGTTATCGCATTGCTCAACAAATTCTCAACAAGATCTCAGCAAGATTGCCTGCCTTTACTTTTATCTTCCAGGAGGTGTCAGACATGAACTGGAAATCCTTAAAACCATTTAGAAAAGTCGCTCTGATCCAGGATCTTTGGTTTTTATGCAGCCTTCTCTAGACCATTTCAAAAGATGTAAACAACACTGGTCCAGAAACACTTCCTGTTTTAGTTTGTAGCTGTTTTTTATTTCACATGTAAAGAAAACATCTTAAAGATGCTGGTTTAACTTTTTGATTCAGTTTTAAATGTTCTGTTAGTTGTATATTATCCCAGCTTTTATGTAGTGTTTAAAAAACTGAAACAGGAAGTGCTTCTGGACCAGTGTTGTTTACATCTTGCAAAATGGTCTATAATCCTGAGCCACTTCTATCTTGTTTTTTAGTTATCACTATCAACACAATTAGTGTTTCTGTTAAAACAACTAACAGAGCATAGCACATATTTTTAGAGATGTTGGACAAAACACATACACAAACATTCGAAAGTCTGGGGTCTTTGTTTTTGTGTCTGAAATAAATAATTTGATACTTTTCTTTAGCAAGGGCGCACAAAACTGATCAAAAGGGACAGTAAAGCCTTTTACATTAAGAAATGTATCATTGTTTCATCCAAAATATGAAGCAGCACAACTATTTTCAACATTGATTATACATTATAATTTAAAAATATGTTTGTTAAGCAGAAAGTAGAGTGATTTCTGAGGGATAACAGTAATGACCCTGAAAATACAGCTTTGATCACTGGAATAAATTACATCTTAAAACACATTTTAAGCCATTTTTTACAGCATTTTCCTCAAATAAGTGCAGCCTTGGCGAGGATAAAGGGATAGTTCACTTTGAAATTAATTTTTGGTGTTTTAGCTTTCCTCAAGGGCATCCAAGATGTGGGTGTCTTCGTTTCCGCAGTCGTTTCAAGTTTGATATTTTTAGGTCAAACCGTTCTTGCCAGTCATATAATGGAGGTCTATGGTCACCACCTCAAAGAGCATGCACAGAGAAGTCCAAATTAAACATGATTTAATGACTCGTAAATGTAAGTATACATTGATGGCCAAAGACACGAAACGAGCGGTTTGTTTGAGAAAACGAACAGTATTTATATTGTTTTTACCGCCACAAAGCGCCCTTGCCCTCAGATCACTTGGACGTGGCTGTGATTACAAGAGGTAAAAACGATATAAATACTGTTTCTCACACAAACTGCCTGTTTCATGTGTTAGGCCATCAATGTGTACGAGTTATTAAATCATGTTTAATTTGGACTTCTCTGTGCATGCTCTTTGAGGTGGTGACCATAGACCTCCATTATATGACTGACAGACAAGAACGGTTTGACCTAAAAACAACAAAATTGAAAATATTGCGGAAACAAAGACATCTACATCTTGGATGCCCTTGAGGGAAGCTAAAACACCAAAAATTAATTTCAAAGTGAACTATCCCTTTAAGAAACCTTCCTTAAAAAACCCAAACTTTTGAATTATTTTCAGCAATATAGAGACAATTGTATTCGAGTCTCCTCAGGCTGCAGGAGTCTAAACACTAGAGGTGTGTATTCCCCATCGAGGACGTGCAAATGTCTCATACCAGTCATGTCTTGATGACATCACGACAGGTAATTAGTCAAATCTCAGCCTGATAAGTCGTGTTCACGTCACGCCTTACAAAAACACCAACCCCCGATTAGCATCTGCACAAGACGACAGCTAAACATCTGCACAGCCTTTGGGAAGAGTCTGTACTCGCGATCCCCGGTGTGCCCTTTGACCCCGGCAGGGGCAGAAGAGGGATCTGCGAAGCTCTTGGCGAGCGTCGTTGCAAAGAAAGAAGTAGAAAAGAGGGTCTAGGAGGGTGTTGAGGCTTGTGAGCCCGTAGCAGATTCGATAGTAAAGGTAGAGGGAGACTTCCACTGAACATTGGTCTTTTTGATTCTCCGTAAGAAGCAGGGTGACAAATCTGTAGCCGACGACTAGATGATAAGGAGCAAAAATGACAATGAAGATGACGGTGATGACAACCAGGGTGGCGACGATCCTGCGGCGTTCGTGATCCGGGACAGACGGCGAGTTTCGTAGAGTCAACCCGATCCGGGCCGAGGTGTACCTGAACGTGAATGAGAGGAAAGAAAGGGCAGAAGGTTAAGAATGATATGGTTATGATTGTGTTAAAGTAACATTCCTTTCAAGAAGAGACAGACGTCGTATCTGTATTCGTCATCTTTGCCGGTATGCTGATTCATGCCTGAGGCTGTGTGTGCGGAGACATGTTTCTAATGCGCAAATGAATACAATGTTTTAGGAACCCGTATTTGTTTGCACATTACAAACATGTTGTCTCAGCACACACAGAGTGTCTGTGAGAACAAGAAAGTGACATTTCAACAACATTACAGGAGGGCTAACACAAAAATCACTACTGTTTGATCCATCTTTTTTTTTTGGATGACATTATAGCCTAATTTTACTTTTTCTTTTTTCTTTCTTTTTTTTTTTTTTTTGCTTTTTATTGAACATGAACATCAGTCAAAAGCATCAGTGAACATCAGTGTTAACAATGACATTTTAGTTCCTTGTTTTCCTCCCTTTTATCCCTTTAATGTAACCCCCCTCCCAGGGAAAAAAAACAAACAATAATAATAATGATAAATAAATTAAATAATAATAATAGTAAATGAAAAAATAATAATAATAAATAAACAGAATAGCACAGATAAAAGGGAAAGTAAATAACAATTACACATAGCAAGTTAGATCTCAGAGAAGACAATAAATAAACAATGTTTAACATTATAGCCTACTTATTGAAAATTGTTTTAACATTTATTCAGATTTTTATTTCAGTCAAAAAAATATGACGGCAAATACCACACTGCAAAATATATATATATGAAATAAGTTATGTCAACACGTTTTTTTTTTACATTGCTGTAACTTCTCAAAATTTGTTAAGCAACTGATTTTATATAAGGTTTACAAGATTCAACTTTAATGTATCTTTTTTACGTTCCCGTTCTGTTTCGGTGGGTTGTGGTTTTGGATGTTTTCATTATCTCCATCATCATCCACACTGTAAAAAAATATTGTTGGTTTAGCTTAAAAAAATAAGTAGCCTGGTTGCCTTCAAATTTTAAGTTGATTGAACTGGAAAAAGTGAGTTAATACAATGAAGGAGATCACTCTAAATAATAAGTTATCTGAACTAAATAAATGATTTAAGTTGATTTGACAAAAGAAAAAAATGTGATGACAAATCTTGAAAATATTTTTTTACAGTGCACTGTAAAAAAATATTTTCATGATTTGTAATTGCAACATTATTTCTTTTGTCAAATCAACTTAAATCATTTATTTGTAGTTCAGATAACATAATATTTTAAGTTTCTGATGATTAAATCAATCACCTTCATTGGATTAACTCAATTTTTCCATTTCAATGAACTTAAGGCAACCAGGCTACTTCATTTTTTAAGTTAAACCAACAATATTTTTTTACAGTGCAGTTTATATATCTAATGTCACTTACACCTTGAAATCTAGTTTAAAACACGTGCTAGTTCTTAGAAATGTTCTCATGTTTGTTTCATTTTCAATTTATATCAGGGCTGTCAAATGGATTAATTGCATGTAACATACAAGTTTGTGTATATATTTTTTTGTGTTGCTTATTAGTTAAACATACAGTATTTCCGTTTATTGTCATGGCAACATGTCTAATGCTCGTTTAATTTATGGTTTTCAACTAATATTTATGTTTTACTTTATTTAAGAGAAATGTTTTAATAGTTTTAGTAAACAATAAAAAAAAAATCTGAAAAGCGTTGTATAGTCATGGCCAAACGTTTTGGCAGTGTCATAAATTTTGTGTTTTGCTTCAGTTTTTGTAGATTTTAAAAAAAATATATGTTTTACAAGTTTCTATGATATACTGGAAAACAAATAAGCATTTCATTGAAAGGCTTTTATTGGCAAAACTTCAATATTTACAATTCTGACCCTTCTTCTCCACAACCTCTAGCCGCTTCTAGGCCAAATCCTGTCTGATGGCGTTCCATTCTTGCCTTATGGTGAGTAAATCACAATTTGAGGAGTTCTGCTTGTCCACAAGTTCTCTTTGTGATTAAATACAGAGAGTTTCCCAACCACAGATCCAAAATTTCAATGTAATGATCTTCAAGCCACTTTATTGGTTTTGCATTGTGGCAGAAAATGCACGAATCTTCACCAAATTGCTTCTGGATCATTGGGAGAAGTTGCTTTTGTGGAATTTTTTGATACTAATCTTTATTCCTGGCAGTGATTTTGGGCAGAATTGTTAGAGAACCCATTCCCTTGGATGAAAAGCAATCCCACACACTGGTGGTCTCAGGACTCGTAGTAGGGTTCACCTTTTCTTTTCCGAGTCAATCTATTTTACAGATGTCCCAAACAGTCGGAAGGGAAAATAACTCCTCAACAGTCTTCTGCTGTCCAATTCTTGTACTTCCTGGAGAATTACACTCCTTCCTTGGTGTTTTTCTTGGAAAGAAGTGTCTTCTTCGCTGGCCTACTTGACACCAGGCCCTTGTCCAAAAGCCTTTCCCTCGCTGTGCGGATGCACTCACTCACCTCCTCCTCCTCCTCCCAATATTGAGCAGCTCCTGGTGTTTGCCGGACAGTCTGGGACATCCCGATGCCTTCTTCTCTGCAGTTGAAGTTGTTGAACCTCTTTCAGTCAGAATGATAGAGTGATTCACCTGACTAGTACTCGTTCACACTTAGAACGAGTTTGAATAAGTCAAATGTTAGCTGGTCATTTCGGGCCAGCCCCAAAGACAATTACATTTAGGGTTTTGTGATAAAGTAAATATTTGTTGGCCTATGAAGCTTTTTGAAATGATTAAAAAAATGGATCTGCACAATAACTAGAAATCAACACCACACCGACTGAAGTAGCAAACTTTCCAAAAGACAAAATGTCACTGCCAAAACTTTGGGGCTGAAGCTATTGCGTGTCCAAGTCGCATTTTTAGGGCCAGATTTGCTAAACAGGGAAATTAGAGGCATAAGAAAGAGCACAATCCCTGTGAACAATCCAATTAAAGAACAAAGCAATTTACCAAGAACAGCGCAAATTAGCATCTGGCACATAATAGCACAAATACCAGTAAATTACGGCACAACTGGTAGTTATAAACTGGTAGTTGATTCTGACTGGTCAATTATAGTGTTTTATTCACGATAAAATACGGCTATGACCGATTCACCCGGTTCTATGTATCACCACACAACACCCCTAGCAACCACTCTTAGCAACGTAAACACGTTCCTCTCAATGTGAGAGGACCCTATTGTTTTTGCTCTGTTTATTATTCTTCATGTTCTCTTAAAAGAATCGCCTCGAAAACTCATGAAACTTTGCACACGCTTCAGAAGTGATGAAAGTGTGATATGGTTTTCAAAATTGGGTGGGGCAAATTCTTTAAATTATGGCCCCCGCATTTTGCCCCGGCTCTACGTTTCACGTACAGGTATGAAATTTGGTACATACATGTAATGACCCAATACCTACAAAAAAGTCTCTTGGCGCATAGCCCTAAACACAACAGGAACTCTGCTATTTTGAACTTCCTCCTAGACATTTTCGCGTAATTTCCTTATGTTGTACTTTAACGAACTCCTCCTACAGTTTTGATCTGATCCTCTTCAAGTTTGGTGAGTGTTGCGACGTTAAATTGGGAAGATCTTGAGTTCTCGTCGAAGTGTGTGCCATTGGCGGCCGGACAAATGTACGAATATGCATGAATGCCATATAGTTCAATATTGCTTGCAGTTCCGATGTTGCTAGGCAACCACAGACGGGCTGCAATAACTCAGGCATACAATGTCCGATCTGCCCCAAACTTCACATGTTTGATAAGAGTCCTGTCCTGAACACATGACCATGCTCATGTTTGGTAATAGCAATAGCACCACCTGCTGTTAGCAGGAAGTGTGCAAATACAAATCCTTTGACATGGTCCTCCTATATTTATTATCATTACATACTGCCCACCGTGCTCTGTTTTCCTAAAACTGCCGGGTGGTGGCGGCACGGGTGCGAGGGCCCTTTTCATTGTTGCTTGCAGCTTTAATTGATATTGTTCTTTGAAGGTTATTGTGAGAGATCGAGTAAGAGATTGTACCTGCATTTACTGTAGATATAGCATTGTCCATCAGCCCAGTCCTATATTCGTAATACAGATAATCTGTTTGAATTAGGGATGGGCAACGATTAATTGCGATTAATCGCATTCCAAAATAAAAGTTTGTGTTTACGTAATATATGTGTGTGTGGTGTGTATAATTATTTTGTTTATAAATACACACACATGTATATATTTAAGAAATATTTTGCATGTATATACATTAGATATATTGTTACATAATTAATATTATGTATAAATATAAATATTTGATATGTTAATAACACATTTTTATGAAATATATACATGCATGTGTTAGGGCTGTCAAACGATTAATCGCGATTAATCGCATCCAAAATAAAAGCTTGTGTTTACATAATATATGTGGGTGCACTTTGTATAATTATTTTATATATGTAAATACACACACATGCTTGTATATGTTTAAGAAATATTTTCATGTATATACTGTATATAGATGTATAGAATTTATATTATATATAAATATAAATATTTTATATATAAATAATATTTTTTTCTTAAATATATACATGCATATGTGTGTATTTATATATATGAAGAGTTCAGATGCAAAAGCCTCTAAGTGCCATTTGAAATCTTCTAAAATGATCATTTTTATCAACCTTGTATATTTAAATTCAGTAATTTCACTTAAATTGCAATGAAGATTACCTATTAATTGTCATTCAAGTGAAATTACTGAACTTGAATATATAAGTTTGATAAAGATGATCATTTTAGAAGAAAATTTTAAATGGCACTTAGAGGCTTTTGCATCTGAACTCTTCATATACAAAATAATTATACACAGTGCACCCACATATATTATGTAAACACAAACTTTTATTTTGGATGCGATTAATCGTTTGACAGCCCTAATTTATATATAAAAAATAATTATACACACCACACACACATACTGTATATCATGTAAACACAAACTTTTATTTTGGATGCGATTAATCGCGATTAATCGTTGCCAATCCCTAGTTTGAATGTTCGCTGTTATCTTGTCCTGGGGCTTTCCCGTGCCCTGACACGCATTATTGTTTTGCTTTTGACATGTTCACAAGGTTCAGTCCTTTCAAAATAAAAGTCTTCTTTACTGACTGACTCACTCATAAAGTCTTTTGCTGCCATCTAAAGGTGAAATAATGTAACTTCTTTTGCTGTTCACGTTTTTTTTAGTAAATTTATACTGTCATGAAAGTTGCCAGGACATATATTTTTTAGCTTTAATATTTGTATTGTGTGGGAACTGTTAACCATTTAAAAATATCTATTATTGTTTATGTAAATCACCTTGCAGGATTCAATTAAATACTCTCCTCCCATTCATTTTGCTTTTGAAATGGTCAGTCGCAAAAATAACAGTTGTTCATGCCTTGTTTCCCTGAGTTTCTTTAGTAAAACCTGACAGTCGTTTTTTAACATTTTTATGTATTTTTAGTTAGTAAATCCGCCCCTTAATGTGTTTTTTAAATGGATTATAAGTTCTGGATCCAATAATCCAGATAATCAGATAATCCAATAATCCAATAATCTAAATAATCCATTATTTTATAGACCCAGCTAAACATGTGCGTTTCACTTACCCCAGTATAGAGCAGGGCATCAGGAACCCTAACGCGACAGTGGCGATTTTGAAGTAAGCGTATCTGGTGCTAACAGGGTACTGCTCCAGACACAGCTCTCTCTGGGGCTCGAACACAGATGGGTACAGGCCAGTCAGGCAGAACAGGAATATCAACGTCCACACAACTACACCAGAAAGCGCCGCCACACGCATTTTCCGTACGCCGCGGCTGCTAAGAGGATACACAATCGCTAGACAGCGATCCAGGGCGATGAGGCAAAGGAAAATGACGCTGGCGTAGAGGTTAACGTAGAAAACGTAGCCCACTAGCTGGCACGTCACGGACCCGTAAGGCCAGCGGTGGTCTCCCTGGAGGTAAAGGATCCACAGAGGCAAGGTGAGGAGCTGGAGAAGATCGGAAAGCAGTAAGTTGAGGATGTAGACCAGCTGGCAGCCGCCTCCACCAGACCGGCCGAGCTGGTACAGGCCCCACAGGGACAGCAGGTTGACTGGGAGTCCGATAGAGAAGGCAAGGCTGTAGATGTAGGTCAGACCCAATCGGTCATTTTCCAGAGGGATTTGGCAGCTCCCATTTGTCAGGTCTGTGGAAAATGAGGGGAAAGAATAGCTCAAATACAGTAGTCAATATTTGAAGTGGTCCAAGACAAACTTTGTTGAAAGGTTTTGATCCACTTCAACTGTTGGTTAACAACAGGAATGCACAAAATATTGGACATTTTTGCCTTTCGTAAGAATCAGTATTGGTCGATATTGGATATTTAATTGTGCATGCATTTTTGCATTAAATTGAACTTTGTCATTAAAGTTCAACCATTAACCCTAAAACCGTATTCTGGACAAATGTGGGCAAAATAGTTTTGATTTATTTTTAAAAAATACTTCCCTTGATCTGAGCGGTACAAGACTTGGCTACTTTTCCTAAGTTTGCCTCCTGAACACACACACATTTTTTGACTCAATTCTACAATGTTAAGTGGGTGAAAAAAACTCTTAATCTTGTATTTGGGTCAAAAATGGGCACCCATAGAAATGAATGGGAAAAACTGTAATTTAGAGCACTCTAAAATAAGCCAAAATAAGACACCAGGTGACAGCAAAGTCACTTCATCTTTAGGTCAACGTTTTCATCTTAAGAACTTATTGGAATGATATTTTAATGTAGTTAAAAAATCAAACTACATAGTAGTTAATTTACATTGAAATAATTTACATAGAAAATATGGTACTTTTTGAAGTAAATAAATTCAAAAATACCCCCAAAATAAAAAAATTACAATAAATGGATAGACAAAACTTTATCGAAGACATTCATATAACTTTTATAATAAATAAAAATTAGGATCACACCTAAGTTCCCTGTGCCCACATTTGTCCACAATTACAGGATTAAAGTGAAAATGGTTTGAGGGCTACAAAGTTTATTTTTGTTTTTAAAATTAATTGATACTTGTATTCAGCAAGGAGACATTTAATTCAGGAGAATTGAGAGAGACTTTTACTTTACAAAAGGTTTCTATTGGTTAGATTAGGTTTCCTGAAAAAAATGCATCAACGTTTCCACAAAACTATGAAGCAGTGTTTTCAACATTGATAATAATAGTAATGTTTCTTGAGCATCAAATCATCAAATTAAAATGATTTCCTAAGGGTCATGTGACGCTTAAGACGGGAGTAACGATGCTGAAAATACAGCGTTGATCACAGAAATAAATAAATAACGTTATTTTAAATTGTAATAATATTTAACCATTTTAATTATTTCTGTTTTTTTTTAAATAAATACAGAAAAAAAATAGATTTAATAATAATAATTAAAAAAACAACATTTTGCCAAACCAAAGCCTTTGATCAGTATGTTGCGATGCCTAATTTAACTTAAAAACTTTATTTTTAATTTATTCAGACAAAGCGGTCTCAATCATTCGTGTCAATCATTCATAAGATGAAGAATGTATCATTCGGTGTATTGGCCAATATTGTGCATCTCTAGTTGTTTTTGTTGTGCTTATGTGCAGAGGAATGACAACTTACTCAGAATCATGGTTTCTATGGTTGTGACTTGTCCATGACATTTGAATCTTCAAACTCTTCATCAAACGTGTTGAACCTCTCCACACCTCTGAGTTTTTCCAGTCGCCTCTGAAAACGATTAAGCAACCTTAGTGGAGCACAGAAACGTCACATGACATGGTTCCACTATAAATTAAGTTTGTCGTCAGATATACAAAAATCAACAGTTCCAGAATATGCATGTACTTATTAAAAAAGGAGAATTATCCTCACCTCGATTAGGTCTGGGGAGCGTCTTCTGCATGTCCAGCTCCATGTGCATGAACCTGTATGCGTGTGCATGAATTCGAGTGGAAAGTGTCCAACCAGGGGCTTGTCTGGCTTTTTGATCATTTCCCCCAGCAGGAAACCACTTCTACTGCTTTTGAGCAGCAACATCCTGAAGCCTTTCTCCTTCAGAACAAAAACACCCTCCTGCCTACAGGCCATTATGTGAGGCAGAGATATGAGCGAGTCCAGGCTGTTCTTTCAGACGGAAGGGCCACTGAGAGACAAGCTGTAACACCCTTACATTCGTTTCCATGTCCTCTGTGACACCCCTCTACCCCATGTTTACTGGACACTGTTTTGATTGGTGTATCGACACAATGTGAAAAGCAAACAATAGATGTTTCACCAGCCAATGTACATTTGAGAACAAAGTTATCCTGTGGTGGCAATTTCGGAAAACTGAGAAACTGAGGATTTACTGGGATTATTATGCACAATCATCTCTTGGATTTACAAAGAACGGGCCAAAAAAAGAGGAAAAATCCAGCGAGCGACAGTTCTGTGGGAGAAAAAGCCTTGTTGATCAGAGGAGAATAATTGGTTCAAGCTAATAAAAAGGCAAGAGTAACTCAAATAAACAACCGAGACTTGAAGAAGAGCGTCTCTGAACACTGAAGATCGTCTCTGAACACTGAAGATCGTCTCTGAACACTGAAGATCATCTCTAAACACTGAAGATCATCTCTGAACACAAAAGAGCATCTCTGAACACTGAAGAGCATCTCTGAACACTGAAGAGCATCTCTGAACACTGAAGATCATCTCTGAACACTGAAGATCATCTCTGAACACTGAAGATCATCCCTGAACACTGAAGAGCGTCTCTGAACACTGAAGAGCGTCTCTGAACACTGAAGAGCGTCTCTGAACACAGAAGATCATCTCTGAACACTGAAGAGCGTCTCTGAACACAGAAGATCGTCTCTGAACATTGAAGATCGTCTCTGAACACAGAAGATCGTCTCTGAACATTGAAGATCATCTCTGAACAGTGAAGATCATCTCTGAACATTGAAGATCATCTCTGAACACCGAAGAGCGTCTCTGAACACTGAAGATCCTCTCTGAACACTGAAGATCATCTCTGAACACTGAAGAGCGTCTCTGAACACTGAAGATCGTCTCTGAACACTGAAGATCATCTCTGAACACTGAAGATCGTCTCTGAACACTGAAGATCATCTCTGAACACTGAAGATCCTCTCTGAACACTGAAGATCATCTCTGAACACTGAAGAGCGTCTCTGAACACTGAAGATCATCTCTGAACACTGAAGAGCGTCTCTGAACACTGAAGAGCGTCTCTGAACACAGAAGATCGTCTCTGAACATTGAAGATCGTCTCTGAACATTGAAGATCATCTCTGAACAGTGAAGAGCATCTCTGAACACTGAAGATCATCTCTGAAAACTGAAGAGCGTCTCTGAACACTGAAGATCATCTCTGAACACTGAAGATCATCTCTGAACACAGAAGATCATCTCTGAACACTGAAGATCATCTCTGAACACCGAAGAGCATCTCTGAACACCGAAGAGCATCTCTGAACACAAAAGAGCATCTCTGAACACTGAAGATCATCTCTGAACACAGAAGATCATCTCTGAACACTGAAGATCATCTCTGAACACTGAAGATCATCTCTGAACACAGAAGATCATCTCTGAACACAGAAGATCATCTCTGAACACTGAAGATCATCTCTGAACACAGAAGATCATCTCTGAACACTGAAGATCATCTCTGAACACAGAAGGTCATCTCTGAACACAGAAGGTCATCTCTGAACACTGAAGAGCGTCTCTGAACACTGAAGAGCGTCTCTGAACACTGAAGAGCGTCTCTGAACACTGAAGATCATCTCTGAACACTGAAGATCGTCTCTGAACACTGAAGATCATCTCTGAACACTGAAGAGCATCTCTGAACACAGAAGAGCATCTCTGAACACTGAAGAGCATCTCTGAACACTGAAGAGCATCTCTGAACACAGAAGATCATCTCTGAAAACTGAAGAGCGTCTCTGAACACTGAAGATCATCTCTGAACACTGAAGATCATCTCTGAACACAGAAGATCATCTCTGAACACTGAAGATCATCTCTGAACACCGAAGAGCATCTCTGAACACCGAAGAGCATCTTTGAACACCGAAGATCATCTCTGAACACAAAAGAGCATCTCTGAACACTGAAGATCATCTCTGAACACAGAAGATCATCTCTGAACACTGAAGAGCGTCTCTGAACACTGAAGATCATCTCTGAACACTGAAGATCATCTCTGAACACAGAAGATCATCTCTGAACACAGAAGATCATCTCTGAACACTGAAGATCATCTCTGAACACAGAAGATCATCTCTGAACACTGAAGATCATCTCTGAACACAGAAGGTCATCTCTGAACACTGAAGAGCGTCTCTGAACACTGAAGATCATCTCTGAACACTGAAGAGCGTCTCTGAACACTGAAGATCATCTCTGAACACAGAAGATCATCTCTGAACACTGAAGATCATCTCTGAACACTGAAGATCATCTCTGAACACTGAAGAGCGTCTCTGAACAGTGAAGATCATCTCTGAACACTGAAGATCATCTCTGAACACTGAAGATCATCTCTGAACACTGAAGATCATCTCTGAACACTGAAGATCATCTCTGAACACAGAAGATCATCTCTGAACACTGAAGATCATCTCTGAACACTGAAGATCATCTCTGAACACTGAAGAGCGTCTCTGAACACAGAAGATCATCTCTGAACACTGAAGATCATCTCTGAACACTGAAGAGCGTCTCTGAACACTGAAGATCATCTCTGAACACTGAAGATCATCTCTGAACACAGAAGAGCATCTCTGAACACTGAAGAGCGTCTCTGAACACAGAAGATCATCTCTGAACACTGAAGATCATCCCTGAACACAGAAGATCATCTCTGAACACTGAAGAGCATCTCTGAACACTGAAGAGCGTCTCTGAACACAGAAGAGCATCTCTGAACACTGAAGAGCGTCTCTGAACACTGAAGATCATCTCTGAACACTGAAGAGCATCTCTGAACACTGAAGATCATCTCTGAACACAGAAGAGCGTCTCTGAACACTGAAGATCATCTCTGAACACTGAAGAGCGTCTCTGAACACTGAAGATCATCTCTGAACACTGAAGAGCATCCCTGAACACAGAAGATCATCTCTGAACACTGAAGAGCATCTCTGAACACTGAAGATCATCTCTGAACACTGAAGAGCGTCTCTGAACACTGAAGAGCATCTCTGAACACTGAAGAGCGTCTCTGAACACTGAAGATCATCTCTGAACACTGAAGAGCGTCTCTGAACACTGAAGATCATCTCTGAACACTGAAGAGCATCCCTGAACACAGAAGATCATCTCTGAACACTGAAGAGCATCTCTGAACACTGAAGATCATCTCTGAACACAGAAGAGCATCTCTGAACACTGAAGAGCGTCTCTGAACACTGAAGATCATCTCTGAACACTGAAGAGCGTCTCTGAACACTGAAGAGCATCTCTGAACACTGAAGATCATCTCTGAACACAGAAGAGCATCTCTGAACACTGAAGAGCGTCTCTGAACACTGAAGATCATCTCTGAACACTGAAGATCATCTCTGAACACTGAAGAGCGTCTCTGAACACTGAAGATCATCTCTGAACACTGAAGAGCGTCTCTGAACACTGAAGATCATCTCTGAACACTGAAGATCATCTCTGAACACTGAAGAGCGTCTCTGAACACTGAAGATCATCTCTGAACACTGAAGATCATCTGTGAACACTGAAGATCATCTCTGAACACTGAAGATCATCTCTGAACACTGAAGATCATCTCTGAACACTGAAGATCGTCTCTGAACAATGAAGATCATCTCTGAACACTGAAGATCATCTCTGAACACTGAAGATCATCTCTGAACACTGAAGAGCATCTCTGAACACTGAAGAGCGTCTCTGAACACTGAAGAGCATCTCTGAACACTGAAGATCATCTCTGAACACTGAAGATCATCTCTGAACACTGAAGATCATCTCTGAACACTGAAGATTGTCTCTGAACAATGAAGATCATCTCTGAACACTGAAGATCATCTCTGAACACTGAAGATCATCTCTGAACACTGAAGAGCATCTCTGAACACTGAAGAGCGTCTCTGAACACTGAAGATCATCTCTGAACACAGAAGAGCATCTCTGAACACAGAAGATCATCTCTGAACACTGAAGAGCGTCTCTGAACACAGAAGATCATCTCTGAACACTGAAGAGCGTCTCTGAACACTGAAGATCATCTCTGAACACTGAAGATCATCTCTGAACACTGAAGAGCGTCTCTGAACACTGAAGATCATCTCTGAACACTGAAGAGCGTCTCTGAACACTGAAGATCATCTCTGAACACAGAAGAGCATCTCTGAACACTGAAGATCATCTCTGAACACAGAAGAGCATCTCTTAACACTGAAGATCATCTCTGAACACAGAAGATCATCTCTGAACACTGAAGATCATCTCTGAACACTGAAGATCATCTCTGAACACTGAAGAGCGTCTCTGAACACTGAAGATCATCTCTGAACACTGAAGAGCGTCTCTGAACACTGAAGATCATCTCTGAACACTGAAGATCATCCCTGAACACAGAAGATCATCTCTGAACACAGAAGAGCATCTCTGAACACAGAAGATCATCTCTGAACACTGAAGAGCGTCTCTGAACACTGAAGATCATCTCTGAACACTGAAGATCATCCCTGAACACAGAAGATCATCTCTGAACACTGAAGATCATCTCTGAACACAGAAGAGCATCTCTTAACACTGAAGATCATCTCTGAACACAGAAGAGCGTCTCTGAACACAGAAGATCATCTCTGAACACTGAAGATCATCTCTGAACACAGAAGATCATCTCTGAACACTGAAGATCATCTCTGAACACAGAAGAGCATCTCTTAACACTGAAGATCATCTCTGAACACAGAAGAGCGTCTCTGAACACTGAAGAGCGTCTCTGAACCCTGAAGAGCGTCTCTGAACACTGAAGATCATCTCTGAACACAGAAGATCATCTCTGAACACTGAAGATCATCTCTGAACACAGATCATCTCTGAACACAGAAGAGCGTCACTGAACACTGAAGATCATCTCTGAACACTGAAGAGCATCTCTGAACACTGAAGATCGTCTCTGAACACTGAAGATCATCTCTGAACACTGAAGATCATCTCTGAACACTGAAGATCATCTCTGAACACTGAAGAGCGTCTCTGAACACTGAAGATCATCTCTGAACACAGAAGATCATCTCTGAACACTGAAGAGCGTCTCTGAACACTGAAGATCATCTCTGAACACTGAAGAGCATCTCTGAACACTGAAGATCATCTCTGAACACTGAAGAGCATCTCTGAACACAGAAGATCATCTCTGAACACTGAAGAGCATCTCTGAACACAGAAGATCATCTCTGAACACTGAAGAGCATCTCTGAACACAGAAGATCATCTCTGAACACTGAAGATCATCTCTGAACACTGAAGAGCGTCTCTGAACACAGAAGATCATCTCTGAACACTGAAGATCATCTCTGAACACTGAAGATCATCTCTGAACACTGAAGAGCGTCTCTGAACACAGAAGATCATCTCTGAACACTGAAGATCATCTCTGAACACTGAAGAGCGTCTCTGAACACAGAAGATCATCTCTGAACACTGAAGATCATCTCTGAACACAGAAGATCATCTCTGAACACTGAAGAGCGTCTCTGAACACTGACGCGCCACACATCGGCTACACTCCTTTCCGCTGAGAAACCGAGACTACGGTTCACACGGGACACCAAAGCTGGACAATAGAAGATTGGAAAAACGTTGCCTGGCCTCATGATGAGTCTCTATTTCTGCCACGACATTCAGATTGCCGGGTCAAAATTTGGTGTAAACAACATGAAACTAGAAACTAATGTACTAACTGCGTACAAGAAAGTGTCTGGAGAGTATATATAATTATACTTAAATTGTATTCAATTTAAATATGACCAATTTTTAAACATGGCGGTTTGTGTGGTGTGCTATAAATACTGTGTATTCTGCAGATGTGAACATGTGGTAAATGAATGAGAGCAGGAAAGAATTCATGACCTGAGATAAGAAATACCAGGAAGTGGATTAGAACTGGAACAAGTAAAGATGTTGCCCATTGAACCTTTAATGATGATTAAAAACACATTCACAGTGGGAAAAGGAACAATATCAAGGCTGAACTGGGAATACATCTTGTTGGCTTCTTAATAGGCACTAGTTAAGACAACACATTCAGAAGAGCATACACACTTAGAAAGAAATTGCGACAATTTTACCGTATACAGCAGTTTTTTTTTTACCCCTAAAAGGTTTATAGTAGTACCTTAAAGAGCAACTTGCAGGTTGGACACCCCTATATAGCATAGTGTAAGTTGACGATAAAACAACAAGATTTTCTGAACTGGAGAAATATATATTTAGCCATTAACGATATTTTGAGAAAAATTGTGATAAAATAACTCCCGCGTCTACAACGCACTAACCGGAAGTGACGATTGGCGAGGCAGTCTGTTCAAGTTCAGGCTCAGGTTACAATGGATGCGAACGACGAAACCGCGTTCTGCGATATTGACGAATATGCCTATGATGACCCACAGGCAAATAATTATGAGCCTTCTAGGCGAGATAGAAGTCAGGGGCAGATCGGGAGACGAACAATGGGCAGAGGAGAGAAGTAACGTTAGAGTTGTGGTGTCGAGAAAATAAGTGGCTAATAGGGCAAGTGAGTTCATGTAAGTTAGCACCGCGGCTAACGCTGGTTCATTTACTGTATGGCTATACCTTGGTGTTTTGTAATAAATCTGCTTTAGCAAACATACATTTCACTTTGTTCTTGATTAAACATCTATTTAGATTGACTTAATTTAAGCCAGCAACATTTTGTCTTATCATATTGTACGCTGACAGTGATTATGCAGACCATCCAAGCTGGTTAGCACTATCCACATTGATCATGCCATAACAACAAATAAATAATGCTTTTCAAATGCAGTTTGTGATACCATTTAAAGCGAGTGAAATGTGCGCCACAAACGACCGAGTGTGTGTGTTAAAAGACGCGGCAGTGAAGTCTGCTCTATTCACCTGCACATAACGCACCCAAGACCTAAAAGCCTTGTTTTTCCTTGAAGGAAAATGATGGATATGATGTCCTGACAGGGTGGAATTCGTGCAACAACCACAAACACAATAATTTACCATTATGGCTTCGATCTAAAACTATATGTCTCTCGCTACTGCTCTTACTACATCAACACCCAGCAATGAGAAAGCGGCCGCGAGCTGATTTGTTTTCCTCGGGGTACGTCATATGACGCGTTGCTTGCTGGAAAGGCGTTATTCCAGAGCCTAGCGCATTTTCATCAAAATCTCTACATCAAATGAGATTTCATTAGTAATTTTTACATAAGTGTTTTTAAAAGAGCTCTGCAGACAATTTAAAGTCTTAATTCAGAAATAAAATCAACCTGCATGTTGCTCTTTAAAAGGTTAGTTCACCCAAAGATGAAAATTAAGTCATTAATTACTCACCCCCATGCTGTACCAACAAAGATGTACAAAGATGTACTTTTAAGGGTACTGCCCCAGTTACAAGCCGCTGTACCCCTAAAGGCACCATCTTTGAGTGTAGTTTTAAGTACAACATATATATATATATATATATATATATATATATATATATATATATGCTTTATTATTCCATTTGCATTCATTTTATTTAGCAGTCACAATCAGAGCTATAGTAGTTAATACCTCATCTAACTTGGATGTGGCCTACAGTTGTTTGTGTGAACGTAGCCACAGTAATGAAACAATGGATTCACCATGGATGAGATCATCAGAGCATGCATTCCCTGGGAATCAAACCCCATGATCTCGGCCAGAATGCATTTATCAGCAGAGGTTTCGCCATTTCATAACTCGGGGAATCAGATTTGATGTGAAAACCCTAAATTGACCATAGTTGGATATGAAAGAGATTGTTGCAAACTGCATGGCATTTAATTTAGTTTCACCCAGTTTTGCAAAAGTTCAGTTCAGTCCACCTTCCTTTTTTTGATTGACTTCCTGCAACACAAAAGCTTGCAGACATATACTGAGGTCAACAGAGCAATCGCAGCGAACGCCAGTAGGAATGCCAACACATCTAGGATGTGGTACGAGTACCAAGGTAAATTATTACCCTCAGAGCGAAGATGAGCTGCTCCTTTGTGTCTCATGACATACTCAATCCAAAAAGTGGCACTATCAAGAGGAGACGAGGGCCGATCGCGATGCAACTCTGACAGTTTGCGGATGTTGCTTTGGTACAGCGGGTTCTCCAGGACGTCTTTGAGGCCTTCGAGGAATTCTTGCGCCGTGAGCGTTGCGGCTTGAAGCACTCGAGCCACACCTCGAACCTGGAGCCGCACAGCGTTGTCAAACTGGTCAAAGAGGATCGGTAACGCCAAGATCGGGACTCCATGGTAAATCGCTTCATAGACACCATTGGTGCCGCCGTGAGATACAAACACGCGAGTCTTCGGATGGCCCAGGAGATCATTCTGAGGGAACCACTCTAGGAGTAAAGTGTTGTTCCCCAAGGTCGAGGGCCGTTCCCCATGGTAGCTCCACACGACTTTCTGAGGGATCTCAGCAAAGGCTGTAGCAATGGCTTCAGTGATCGTTTTAGGGAGAGCACCGACCAAAGATCCTAAAGACATGACAACTACTCCATGCTCTCCAGAGCTCTGCATAAACTCCTCCAGAGCATCGGGAAGGGCTTCCGCCGGCTGACATTGAAAGCCACCGATGTAGACCACGTTAGGCATGGTGGGTCGTGGAAACTCAAAGACAAAGTCCACTCTCATCAACCAAATGTCAGCAGATCGCTGCACTGAGAGAAGATCAGTGCCAGGCGGGAAGTGGCGCTCAAGCAGCTTGCTGTAAATTGGCACGATTATGCATCGCTCCTGAAGGAGGCTGACCAGATGCCGTAGGACATTTTCAGTCCGTTGCATGAAGCTCATGTGGTTGTGGAACAATGAATTATACATTGGGATGTAGGATGGAGGGGATGGAGCGATTTGCATGTGAGCCTCCCCAGCATTTAGCCAACGTACATTGTAAACCAAGGGAAGGTGCAGGAAATTGGCTAAAAGGGCTCCACTTGGGAATGCCGGGTCTGTTAGAAGCACGTCAAACTTGGCCTCTCGCAAGCGTTCGACGAGCGATGCGTCATCCAAAATGGTGGAAATCATTTGAAGAGCTCCGTTGTGAAACACTTTGAGCATTTTGGTGATATCTATCTGTTGTTTAAAGAAACGGACGAAGGGCGACATCCTTTGTAGCGCTAGCGACCTCTCGGTCAACATCTTAAAGAAGTCAGGGCCTAAGTCTTCGATCTCCGGTGGGTTGATGGTGATGGTGTTGTAGAGGGAGGAATTCTTTTGGATGTACCAACTTTTAGACCGGCGCACCACTGTGAGGCCATGGCCGCGGGTTTGGAGACTTCTCATAATGACTTGCATGTTCACCCAGTGACTGCCATCCTCAGGCACCACTAGGATATTTCCACCATGACAACAGCACGACACAAAGAGTAGACAAGTCAGTGCAGAGAGTTGTGTCGACCTTAAATCCATCTTTTAGAAAGCTGTAAATACACACACACACACACAGAGAGAGAGAGAGTGCAAGATGTTTACAATTTTACAGCCAGAAGATTTGATCCAAAAATACAGACTGATCTCATGAGTAAATTTGTTGCTGGAGGAGACTTTACAGAGTGCTGGACTCTTGTGTTGTCAATGGAATTTTTTGACAACACAAGAGTCCAGCACTCTGTAAAGTCTCCACCAGCACATCCCAAAGACGTCCAATGAGTTTGTCATCCTGGAATATACACTTTCGGAAGAAAAGGTTCTATATAGAACCTTAAAAGGTTCTATCAGCGCTACGTATTTAGAACCCCTAAAAGGTTCTATACACTCTTAAAAAAAGTTTCCTCTGGGATCTATATAGAACCCTGGGGTTCCATACTTGGCCAATAGAACCTTTTACCAAAAAAAAAACCTTTTTTGGTAAAAGGTTCTATTGGCCAAGTATGGAACCCCTAAAAGGTTCTATACTCTATTAAAAAAAAGTTTCCTCTGGGTTCTATATAGAACCCTGGGGTTCCATACTTGGCCAATAGAACGTTTAACAAAAAAAAATGGTTCTATATAGAACCATTTTTTTCGGCAAAAGGTTCTATTGGCCAAGTATGGAACCCCAGGGTTCTATACACTCTTAAAAAAAGTTTCCTCTGGGTTCTATATAGAACCCTGGGGTTCCATACTTGGCCAATAGAACCTTTTACAAAAAAAAATGGTTCCAATTTGGAACCATTTTGGAGTTCCAAATATGAAGCGGGGGATGGAACCATTTCTGGTTCTAAATAGAACCATTTCTTCTAAGAGTGTAGCCATGATCTTCCTACATGGTTCCTTCCTTCCTTTTTTTGTGTCGATAGTTAGAACTGTTGCCAAACTGCCGGTCAGTGAATAATACATCATAATATATATATAAAAAAATTAGGCAATACACATTTTGGGGCACAATTTGAACACTTTTATAACCCAGACCAACATTTACTTAACGTAGGAAATTTTTTTAAGTCTGAAACCACTTTAAAGTGCCACAAGTTTGGCCCCGATCATACAACCTTGCAGAATTTCATAATATTTACCAAAAAGCATCAGGAATGATTCATGAGAGTGCATTAAAAGAAAACATTTCTGAGTTTATATCCCACATCTACACCACTATACTGGAATTACCTGTTTGTGTTTTCAGATAATAATCCAAGCTGGAACAAATTATACCGTAATAATTTCCAGATCTTGATGAAACAAGCAAAAACAAAAACTCCGCAGCTATTCAGTATAAGATACTTGTCTCATCCTTGATGGCCGAGTCCTTACTGTTAGGAAGTTCTTGTTCTCTTCCTTTCCTAAATCTCACATCACATCCCCTTCAGCTCCTCCCACTGGCTTTCTTTTCCAACCTATCTGCATGGTGTAGCTCATTAAGCACAACAAACACTCTATTAATTCATACCAAAACAAGAAACAAACCATCAAGAGGCCTTATTGAGCCATGTACCCACAGATATCACCCAACACATTAGGAAAATATCGGCTTTTTAGCACATTAGGGTTGATCTATGTTTGAGGCATTACCAGCATACGCGCTGAACAAAAACAATCAGGTTTACTTTACCTTTTGTATGACTCAGCCAATCCTGTCGACGCTCTGGTTGTCTAGTGCAAACACTGCCAAAACAAGCTTTGGATTTCCAAAATATATACACACAAATTCAAGAGACAGGCCAAAACAGGCAAATGGCGGTGTGTGTCTTCGTCAAATCTCCTTCTCGTGCTCTGTAACATGAGATCTAAAATAGACCCTGGTCACAGTTTTGGATTAACTTCCAGTCAGAGAGAGAAAAATGTCCTAACTGATTCTCTGTGTGCACTTCTGTGAATCTTTGTAACGCTTTCGGTTCTGGACTGAATAAAAAGGCAAAACTGGGGTGAAACTGCAAAATAAGGGCTATTAGCAATCAGCTCACACATAGTTTAGTTTGCCAAAAAACAGCTCGGATCAGTTATTCTTGGAGTGAAATGCATTTAAACGTTGAAATTATAAAGCTCACTAATTTGGTCTGTGCAAAGCAGAAACTAGCACACTGAGTTTGTACTTTATAATCCATTAACAAAGGCTTATTTTTTCGTTGAATTGCATTGTAATTAGAGCTGGGCAATTGATTAATGGATTAAAAGTTTGTGTTTACATAATATATGTGTGTGCGCGCTGTGTTTAGCCTACTTATTTTGTATATATATAAATACACACACGTGCATTTATATATATTTTTAAAAATATATAGTTATATATATATATAATTAGGGCTGTGCAAAAGTTAATTGCGTTTAATCACATCCAAAATAAAAGTCTGTGTTTACATAATATATTTGTGTGTGCTGTATATAAGTATTTTGTATACTAAAATACCTATGCATGCATGTATATTTTTAAGAATTATTTGCGCTTAAATTCTGTACATATATATAAATACATCTTCTATATTGCATAAATATTTTATATATGAATAACACATTTTTTTAATATATACATGCATGTGTGTGTATTTATATATACAAAAAAATATTTATAAATATATATATATATATATATATATATATATAATATTTAAGAAAAAAATATTATTTATATATAAAATATTTATATTTTTATATAAGTTATATATAAATCTATATACAGCATATACATGAAAATATTTCTTAAATATATACAAGCATGTGTGTGTATTTATATTTATAATAATTATACACAGTGCACCCACATATATTATGTAAACACAAACTTTTATTTTGGATGCAATTAATCACGATTAATTGTTTTGACAGCCCTAATAAATATATAAATTAATAAATTGTAATGAAAAAATAACTAAATGCAATTGTTCTTGAATATTTCAAATTTATTCATATTTATAAATGCAATTGTTGAATATAGCAATACGGTCATAAACAGTCATGCACGACTGGTTTGGAGATCGGGATCAGCTACTGCTAAAAACCCGGTCAGGTTTTACAAATCAAGATCCGAATGTACATTAGAATATTAGAATAACTAATAATTTGTAGTTTCAACTTTAAAAAAGTAAGTGTTCATGATAACACTTGAGTCATCAAGATTTTTGAGTCATCACAACAACAAAAAGGCGAAATTTAAGTTGTGATAACTTATGGCAAAAATCATTTTATACAGTGTAAAGAAACTTGCAAAGTTGTTGAGACAGTCAAGAGAAGTCTTGCCTCATCCAGACTACAAGCCTCCAAACTCCTGCTGTTCTTTTGGGAAATTCCAGGAAGTGCAAAGAATTACATAAGATCATCTTGAATTGATAAAAATCATCCAGACTGCTGCATACTGCAAAAATATCAACTGACATAGTGCATTGGTCATTTCCCAACAAAAATACCTAAACATTTACCTGATAAACAAATGTGTGCATTCTGAGAATAGATCTTAAATGACTTTCTTTACTCCCATTTTCTAATAGTTTTATCTTGTTTTAAGGTTGCCATGCAGCAAAGTTTTAGTTGTTGGTACCAATACTACTCAAATTTTGCCGTTCTCGGTATCAAAAAACTTTTGAATTGTAAAAAAAAAAAAAAAAAATGCAAGCATTTATATATGTTTGCTAATCCAGAAACTTTGCAAAAAGTGTAAGAGATTAAATATACCCGATTAAATATACTTTTGTCTTGCACAGGTTCTCCTACGGATTTCGACGGGAAAACAAAAGGAACGATTTAATTATTTCCTGAAGTTTCTATCCATTTTATATTGTCACAGCTTTTTTTGTTTTGTTACCTACAGTGTCATTAGTATGGAAGCTTGTTTCTGCCACTGAATAAAAAAATAAAATAAATAATTGTGACTTTTTTTCTCACAATTGCGAGTTTATATCTCGCAATTCTGACATTATTTCTCAGAATTGCGTGATATAAAGTCAGAATTGCGTGATATAAAGTCAGAATTGTGACTTAAAAAGTTAGAATTGCGAGTTATAAAGACAGAATTGCAAGATATAAAGTCGCAATTGCGTGTTATAAAGTCAGAATTTTGAGTTATAAAGTCAGAATTGTGAGTTATAAAGTCAGAATTGTGAGATAAAAAGTCAGAATTGCTTGATATAAAGTCGCAATTGCGTGATATAAAGTCAGAATTGTGAGTTATAAAGTCAGAATTGTGAGATTTAAAGTCAGAATTGCGAGTTATAGTCAGAATTGCTTGACATAAAGTCGCAATTGCGTGTTATAAAGTCAGAATTGCGAGTTATAAAGTCAGAATTGTGAGTTAAAAAGTCAGAATTGTGAGTTATAAAGTCAGAATTGCTTGATATAAAGTCGCAATTGCGTGATATAAAGTCAGAATTGCGAGTTAAAGTCAGAATTGCGAGTTATAAAGTCAGAATTGCTTGATATAAAGTCAGAATTGCTTGATATAAAGTCGCAATTGCGTGTTATAAAGTCAGAATTGCGAGTTATAAAGTCAGAATTGTGAGTTAAAAAGTCGCACTTCTGTCTTTTTTTCTCAGAATTTCGACTTTATATCACCCAAGTCTGACTTTATTTCTCGCAATTCTGACTTTATATCTCGCAATTCTCTTTATAACTCACAATTCTGACTTTAAATCTCACAATTCTGACTTTATAACTCGCAATTCTGAGAAATAAAGTCAGAATTGTGAGATAAAAAGTCACAATTATTTATTTTATTTTTTTATTCAGTGGCGGAAACAAGCTTCCATACTTCCATACATTTGACTATGAATGTCAATCAATAGAAACAAATACACAAGCAAAAATGAAATAACAAAATCTGTGCAAAATATGAAACTCAAAAGCTTGCGAATGTTGTGCGTAAGCTTTAAAACACAGAATGGTTTGAAAACAATGTGTGAAACTCTTACTTGTGTCTGGCTTGCAGTGTTGATTGAGCAGAGAACTGGTCTATTTTAGCAAAGTCCAAATGTTCAGTGTTAATGTGACATGCAAAGTGGTGAACCAGATTTATTCAACTGGGTGCGACAGTAAATAATGATTAACCATAACGTTTAATCTGTAAACTTATTTTTAGAACCGAGTGAGACCATCAACAACTATTTTCGACGCATGGAGAAGTCTTAAACAGTCCAACAAACTACAAAACCATCAATGCAAACAGCTTGTAGATGACTTATCTTGAAAAAGATCTCAAACGTTCAGTTTTAAGGAGGAGGCGAGCTGCCAAAAGCAACAAAGGCAGGTGTAATTGCTGATCATGACTCCAGGCTATGACTCACTTCATAGACTTTATCACAAAGCCACAGCTTCCTCTTTCCTCTGATACTTTCTATAGTTCAAATTACCTGGTACAAAACATTCTGCCCCTGGGAATACTAATGTTATATTTGGAGCTGACTGAGAATATGGTACCTTAATGATTTCTCATATCATTTTCCTGACCAAATAATGCTTAAAAATGAATATAGTGAGGATGAGGGTGTGATTAAACATAGAAATGACTTAACTCATGGACCTTTTTGGTACTTTTTGTTAGTTTATGATGTAATGCATAGGCTACCTGTGTGTTGAATCAAGTTCTCACAGATGCATAGATATGGGAGGAGTGCAGGCGCAAAGGTCAAACAGGGGCAGACAGCAAAACTCCCTAAAATCTGATGCTGTGGAACAAGTAAAGCACATGTGACACCATGTGGCGAAGCAGCCTGGAAAGTAGCAAACACAAAAATAGATAAATTACTGAATGAATCACTCGAAATTATAAATCTCACTGTTATCACATGGCTGAGCTGTAATAATCATGTCTGTTGCTACAGTATATGGAGTAGCCAGAGTGAACGGAGAAGATAAGAACAGCTAAGAACTGATTCATCTTTCAGATTTAAGGAGTAGTTCACTTAAAAAAAAAAAAAATCTGTTAATTTACTCACCCCCATGTCATCCAAGATGTCCATGTCATTCTTTCTTCAGTCAAAAAGAAATTAAGGTTTTTGATGAAAATATTCCGGGATTTTTCTCCATATAATGGACTTCATTGGGAACCAAACGGTTCAAGATACAAAAGACAGTTTCAATGCAAACTGCTCAAAGGGCTTTAAACGATTCCAGACGATCAATGAGGGTCTTATCAAGCGAAACGATCGCTCATTTAATAAATAAATAACAAAATTTAAGTTTTATAAGCTCAAATGGTCGCCTTGCTCTGTTCTGTGACGCACGTTCGTGACTCTCCTGTTCGAACTCGAAATCAAAATGAACGAATCTTTTTTCGAGTCATTTGGTTCATTCAACAAACTCAATGAACGAGTTAACTCAGGAAAAGATTCGTTCATTTTGATGAACGAGTTCGAACAGGAGAGTCACGAACGCGCAATTTAGCACTTTTCCAAAAAAGTGAATAGTAACTGGAAAAAAACCCACCATACAAATGCTAGGCCGAAATGTAGATAAATATTAATATTCACAGGCGCAATGACAAAGTTATTATGAGTTACCTGTAGGGTTGTGTATCGTTTGCATTTGAACGATTCTGATTCCGATTCCTTGTTTCGATTCCGATTCTTTTAAGAGGCAGGGTCAAAAAAGTTTAGCTAACCTTGCTAACCAACGGTCTTTCTGAAGGAAATACTCTGCATTTTGCCGAGATTTCGTTATTTTTAGAAAAGTGAAGCCACACTTTGGACCGCCGACGTAAGCTACTCATGTTCGACTCGCGCGGTTATGCCAATACTTCCGGTAGACGCTTCTTCATTGGTGTTGTTCAGCGGTTTCTTCTTTTGGTCGGCGGACTGTGAATATCGAAACTAGGAATCGAAATTTTAACTTTTGAACGATTCCGGGAAAAACGAAAAGTCAGTCCCGATTCCAATCGATACTCAATTCTCGATACCCAACCATAGTTACCTGTGTCATTGTAAGTCCCTTTATCACAGTGTCGATTTATTTCAAGACTATTCCGTATGCAGTTGATATCCGATATATTGGATGTTGGTTCTTATGATGGTTATTTTTAGTTTAGGCAATGGTTTTTATAAACAATATTTGAAGAGTTCTGATGCAAAAGCCTCTAAGTGCCATTTGAAATTTTCTTCTAGAATGATCATTTTTATCACACTTGTGTATTTAAGTTCAGTAATTTCACTTAAATAGCAATGAAGATTACCTATTAATTGTCATTTAAGAGAAATTAGTGAACTTAAATATACAAGTTTGATAAAAATGGTCATTTTAGAAGAAAATTTCAAATGGCATTTAGAGGCTTTTGCATCTGAACAATTCATTTGTTATACCGGTTAATGCCTGGTTCAGATTACACAATTTTTTTGTCTCTTACGATAGTCATGGTGTCAGATTACGCGATTTTGACTCCTAAAATCTTGTCGTGTCGTGATCAAGACACATGTCAGACTGCACGTTGCTTCCTGACCAGTTCAAGACGGCACGCATGATGTCATCGAGAAGGCGAAACTACACGGACAGCAAACTGACATTGAATCAACGTGGAAACGACGTCTCTCATGACATTGAAACAAAGTTGATCTGGCATTGTTTTGCTCATCGAATTATCGTTGAACCAACGTCAGACGCGGCATTCTTCAAAGCTAAATGAAAATCGAAAATTCGTTTGCTTTCCTAACGTTGAAGCAACGTTGATTTCAAGTTGATTTTTCCATTAGTTTTGAAGAATGTCGCGTCTGACGTCGGTTCAAAGTTTATTTGATGAGCAAAACAATGCCAGATCAACGTTGTTTCGATGTCATGATTCCACGTTGATTCAATGTCAGTTTGCTATCTGGGTAGTAGCGAGTGACTTCCGGAAACGAACGTAAACAAACAATGGATGAAGCGGTGAGTGTTGTATTGGCTATCCTGTGTTCAGAAAAAAGTAAAAAAAGAAAGAAAACCTGACAATGGACACGTTCCTGGATTGCGCTATATTTGGATTTTATTCTGGATATTAATGAACGTTTCGGTCTAGCACCAGTTAGATGAATGGCGAATGATCAATTTGGGATAACGATAGGTGCGTAAATGTTTCCAAAGAAATTTTTTAAAAATATTTTTTTGTTGATAAGAGCATGAAACACAAACCCTTACATTTGCAATCAGCTTTATTGACTTTTTCTTTTAATATTCTATAAATTTCATCATTTAAACACAGACACGCACTAAAACATCTTTCCCTAATATTAAACCTCCAGTGTCACAAATCAATGGCTCAATACAACAACTTTCCAACTGCAGTGAACATCTAATATTAAACAGATGTTCTCAGAAAGATATAGAGTGTGAGATAAAAAGAAAATGTCGTTGCTTTAATAATTACAGCAATCTATAATAAAAATTGCGACACTAAACATGCTGTAAGAATCCCAAATCGGCATGTTCCTTCAGGGAATCCATTGTTCAGAATTCTCCACTTCCTGGATTAAAGCTGTACACCAACAACATCTTAAACACACTCCCCTACAATGTCAAAGGGCTGATCTCAGGTCAGTGTGTGTGGGAGGAGGAAGATCAAAAACTCTGATTACAACCGCAGAACAGCAAGTCTTTGTGTTTTGGACTGACGTGACTATAATCCGATAAGGACAGATCGCTTTAGAGAATGTGTTAAAGTGATAATAGGGGTGAGGAAGATGATGGTGTTCTTTAGGTTGGCCTGTTGTTGAACAAAGTGATAGGTGAAAGTCTTGCCTTCATCTCGCGTCTGATCTGGCACCATGAGCACGGCCCGCAGAAGAAAGAGTACACACAGTCATTGCAGATGGAGTCCTGCATGAAGAAAACAGGGGTAATGAACCACAATAGAAGATCCCTTATTGATTTCTTCTGTTGCATTACAATATAGCAAATGTGATTGTGTTAAATAGTTTATGCAGAGCAGCGCCATGACAGGTATGAAAGTGTTTCCAATGGCATCCGATGAAAAAAGATGTTTAAAGCTCCTAGAACACTTGTATTTTCAACCAGAGCTCATTTTGTTTAGAGTTTGTCTACAGTATTTTCTTGGAAAGATATTGTTTCATAAGCAGTACAACCCAAAAGCATGTTAAATAACACTGAAGACATGAAGGAATGCATTATAGCCTCGCTTTCATTCCCATTAAAAAACAAAACAAAACAAAAGATGGCGCTGTTATGAAGAATAAGCTCTACAGTCTCAATAGACCTTATCCAGAGCATCGCCACAACAGGTACGAAAGCGAGGCTTCAATGTCAATGTTTTCAATGGCATCCATCCACAGTGGAAAGCTGTATACAGCTCCTAGATCACAATTTTCCACAGCGCATATTGTCTGGTGTTTCTACTGAAATTCCTCGTAAAAATATTCGAAAATTAACCATGGTTTTGCAGCAAAAAACATGGTTGTAGTGTGGTCACCAAAATGGTTTTGCTACACTTACAATAGTTTAACCATAGTATAGGTATGTGGACATTTCAAAAAATAGCGGCTGCCATTGTGTTCCAAATCTCTGTGGCGGATTTTCCCGAATCATTCTGAGCGGGTCTCCTAAAATGTGCTGTTTTCATTGACTTGCTGTGGGAATCTTTGATTATTTTCAGCCAATCACATCATTAGGGTTTTCGACTGCACATTTGTTTTCTAGTCAGGCTGCATTTTCCTCCTGAAAGGCGATTTCAAACAACATGGAAGAATTCAATTGTCACGAAATTACTTTTACCCACTTTGGACACTTTCCAGAGGAAGGTGGACAAATATGTCTGTGGTTTGCTGTACAAAATTTCGTGGCCATTTAAACTCTCCAACTTTTTTTTATGACTGCCGCCACTGAACGTTACCTGTAGAAGAGCTGTCAAAATGCAGCGCGTCATGTTGGCTACACTCAACATTTGTGTGGTCTCCTCCACTTTCTTTCCTCCACCAGCATTAGTATTGTTAACTCTATATTCTTACACAACTGGACATAGTTCATGAATCAACCAAAATCCATCTTTTAAATTAAGGATATATAATTTTCCTTGGATTGTTGTTTTCCATTCAAAATTTGTATTTTCAACAACTGCTCGTCAGAAAAATACTATAATAGGCCAAATCAGTCTTTATGTGTGTTAAAATCAAGTTTAGATCCAAATAGCTAAGTGAAACCCACGTTAGATCCAAACAACTACATGAAACCCATCTCCACAGAAAATTTCATGAATATTGAGAAAGTTATGAGCATTTTTGTGAAAAAACAACTTGTTTTCGGTCACACTAAATTGTATTGTTTTCACCTTAGAAATGAGACAAAAATAGGCGCTGATTACTGAACTATAAAATGTTGTAACTTTCTTCATACTTGACATATTTACCTTTTTCTGTAAAGGGGGTACCCAGGTCTTTCCATATATGCTATCCATTTGTCTATTTGTTGAGTTTTAATTTTTTGTCCACATAGTATTAGTCATAAAACAGTGGTTATACAACTGGTAATCAATCAAAAAACGTGTTTTTACTATAATAAAACCATGGTTAATTGTTGTATGGGGTTTATAGTGTTTTGTCAGCACAGCAGAACAATCCAAAAACACATTAAAACAGTATAACCCACTGAAGTGATATACGTCCCTCACAGACTCATTCATTCCCGATTCAAAATCAAAGATGGCGCTGATGTGAAACGTAATGTACTATATTGAATTTAATGCAGATGAAAAAAAGGCTGTGAAACAGTCATGGCAGGCACTGTAAAACACCTTTCAAAACTGTGTTTTGTCAACTGAAAGTTTCGTCAGCACACCAATGTATGTTTTTAACTACAACATACCTCGTTTTCATTCCTGTCACAAATCAAACATGGCGGCGCTACCCTGACGGTCTATTGATTCGGCTCGTCATAACACAAAACAATGCCGTTTCTTTCTAATCTATGCTTAGGTTATCAAAGCTTTCTCGTGTCTTTACCGTGATGCCGTATCGCCGTCGTGTGGACACCCTCATAGAGAGAGTAACAGGAGGAATACACCCGCAGCTGTCCAATAGAGGGAGACACAAACACTCTCCATGATCTCTGGCTGTGATGCAGGCGAAGCAAGGGAAACACCACACAGAGAAACAACCTACAGAATCACCGATTCAAGTCATTATTCTACCTAAAAATCCGAGTGTACGCCTACTAAATGGATCAGAAAGTTTCTAGAGCACTCAGAGAGTTCACTTTTTTCTTAAAAACCTTAATTCACTATGTTTTACCCACTCACATTCATTGACATTGTCGCATTCGCAGATGCTGGTGGTCCACTGGTCTGATGCTGCAGACACTACTAGTGGCTTGGGTTGTTGAATCACCATCTTGCTTGCCATGATGAATGAGTCTCAAATCCAACAACTTTCAAAAAACAAAAAAAACTATAAAGAATCTAAAGCATTTTTTTGCAATTAATAAACAGGTGACTTAAAAAGTCTAAAATGTGTTACTTTGTTGCTTCCATAAAGGAAATTCTAAATTCCAAATTCTAATTTCCAAATTCTAAAAACAACAACACTTGGCTCAACAGTTGCTCCAGCCATATAGATTCGGTCTTACCTGGCTGGGACTGAGGAAAGTTCATCAGAAGACTGACACCTTGAGAGGGCGATGCGGTCATTTATTGAGGGGTAGGGAGGATGTTCGGACTGTCTATGTAGATTCTCACTCTATACACGAATACGCACCCATCAAAGAACAACTTTCTAGTTGTGCTTTCATCAGACCATTGTAATAATGAGAAAAATGACAAGTAGGCCTATGCGAGATCAATAGATTTTGGAAAATGGACAAGAAATGCAACGTGGTTATCCCTATTGTATTACATTTTGTGCGTTGAAAGTACAAGTGCAATGACGTGAGATAAATGTCACAATCTTTATTTGGATGCAGGGTTTCAATGGGATATATGCACGCATAAGTTCCGCATTTGACGCAAGGATGCTCGTCCATTTCCGGTTGTGGAGATTAAAGCGGAGGAAAACCGGAGAAAACGGGATTATGGCATGGTTTTACTTCAGTTAGCCTAATAGCTGGTTTGATTAGAATTGAAAGATGATCTTATGGAAATGCCAATCTCTAGGTGTGGTGAAGGTCTGTGATGATGTGGGGATATTTTAATTCCAAAGGCCAAGGGAACTTAATTAGGATCCATATTATCCTGGATCCATGAAATAACTGGCTTTTAAAAATAAAAATCTGCCTGACTCTATGGGAATTTAACATAGGGGTGTCCTGACTTATGCACCCTGTATTTTAAGGAAAAACATGTATTTATTTATTATACTTTATTCATTCACAAAGAAAATTTGTGTCCTTAAAGGTTGGAGTTTTCCTCATTTTTCTAATTAAGGCATTAAGATCAATATCCAAAAGATGATTTTTTGTTCCTCTTTTTATGCAACTTTAGCATGGGTGCCAAAACTTATTCATACCACTGTACATATATTCCAACCCTTTGCTAACAGCTATCATATTTTCAAATTTAAAAAAATAAAGCTTAATTTATTGATTTCTAAGAGAGTTTAAAGCATCAAGTTAACTGTCATTTCATCTTTAGGGGAAACTAGCAGGAGTATTATACCAGACGACCATCAGACTGTTTTTATTAAAGGAATAAACTAATAGATATCACCACACTTCCATCAGATGATTAATCACAGAACAATAAAACAACACTTTTGTATTACAAGTTTTCAGATTTGTTTCTTTAAATATGCAAATGAGGCATTATATAAATAAATATGCATTTTCATTCAATTCCAGAACAGAGATTTTGGATTTCTCTTTTCATCACTCATTTAAATTTTCATAAATCAGAAAATGTCAAAAAATTCCCCCAAAATTTTAGGAATAAAATGTTATATTATATGAATAAAAACATTTACACTGTAAAGTAAAACTGTAAAGTTTGGTTCGGAAATAAAATAAATCCTTAAATGTGTATTTTGGATTTATTTTAAAAAAATAAATCTAAAATTTTTAATTATAATTAAAAGTTTTATTTATAATTAATTATAATTATAATTTTTATTTCCACTAGTCTGAAAGAACGATTTGCCTGTAAATGAATCAAATACAAAGGTGTAGATCTAATATCACAGAGAAGAATGAGACTAATTTTAAGATTTAATTTGTTAAATTGAAGAATACTGAGAAAAAAGAGGCAGTTGTAGGTGGCGAGTTAGGGCCTTCAATTTGTTCGACTGTTGATGAACGTGACGTTTTGCTCGCGGACATTAATTTCCCGGGATATCTGACACCAGGAGCAGGCAGTACAGAAGGTGGAGTACGCACAGTCATGACAGATAGAGTCCTAGAGAGAGAGAGAGAGAAACACAATGAGTTCTCCGGATGTTAAACGTTTTGAGATAATTGTCGGCTAGAACTGGCTTTAAAACAAACCTGGATCCCATAGCGAGTGCGCACGGACACCCGCATCGCCAGCGTTATCGGAGGAATGCATCCTCCAAACCCGTCCAGCAAAGGCAGACACAGACACTCGCCGTGCTTGCGAGCCGTCGAGCACGCAAAACAGGGGAAGCACCAAAATGAAAAACAACCTACAAAATAACACAACCGTTAGTGATGATGAGAGAATCAAGATGCGGAAGAGTTGAAAGCATTGACATCTCACATTTATTTGACCATTTTGTTTAACCTTCTAATACTTTTCGCATTTTATTGTCAATGAAATGAATGTAGGCTAGGCTATATTTTAGTCTGATAATGTTTGTTTTTTAAATTTAATATTGTGTATTTTTTAAGGGATTTTTTTTTCATACTAAATTATATTACGCTATTTACGTATTTATTGACTTTTTGAGCATAGACTTGAACATTTATTTTCCAACTTAAACTGCTGGAAATCTTGAATGCTTTAGAGGACAGACGTGTTGGTTGCTACGCTATCTCACGACCAATTTGTACGAATTTGAGTGATTCAAAAGTGGCTAATTCGTACTAATTCATACGACCTCACTCGTACGAATTTGTACGATTTGGGCGGGGTCAGGGGTAGGTCATTCCTACTAATTAATAGCCTACTAATTGGCTAATTCGTAAAATATGTACGATTTAGCAAAATCGTACGAATGAGGTCGTACGAATTGTTACGAATTAGCCACCTCGTAAAATTCGTACGAATTCCCGTGAGATCGGGTTGGTTTGATCTCTTTTCAAAGACGACACATGGCATAATATTTCGGAAGAGACAAAAATTTTAAAGAAGTAATTATGAAAAATTATATTTATATGAATTTTTACCTTTAATATGAAATATATATTTTCAAAATCATGTTTTACTCTAAAACCACAAGAAAATCAAAGCCATAAATCTTAGTACAAAATTTGAGCTTATTTATACAAAATTTTCATTTTTGACCGAGGAACACAACACAAATGAAGTAAAAAATTCTTAAAATACGAAACGTAAAATGTTTCTGTAAGAAACAAACAGAGCATTTAATTACATTCCGAATTCAGAAAACTTAAAGTCTTGCCGTACTTGATTTCGGAATCTGAATTATACTACGCTCTCACGACCAATTCGTACGAGTGATTCAAAAGTGGCTAATTCGAACTAATTCATACAACCTCACTCTTACGAATTCGTACGATTTGTTCAAACCCACGTGATGGGTAGGTTTAGGGGCAGGGTCAGGGGTAGGTCATTCGTACGAATTCATTTGAATTGGCTAATTCGTAAAATATGTACGATTTAAGCAAAATCCTACTAATTTGTATGAGTGAGGTCGTATGAATTGTTACGAATTAGCCACCAATTGGACACGAATGCCCTCGTCAAGTCATACACCACTGAACATTTTTTGATTCCCGATTGATTCTCAGATCTTAAAGTTCGAACATGAAATGCTTTATTCGTATTTTTTCCACAAGCGCCATTAAAACAGTGCATATTTTCATATATAAATAATCATTTGAAGTGTGTGTTTTATACACAGCAAAAATAGACTGTATAAGATAGCAGGATGAAAGTTTACAATAAATGGCTAGCTAAATATCATTTTTGATTTTAAAACGATTTTCCCAATTAATAGGCAAGAATAAACCCAGACTCCTGCTGTCATAATCACGACTTTTTGTTTCATGTAGGTCTAAAATAATTAAATGTAAAATAACAATCTCTGTGTAAATTAAATATAATGAATCTACAGTATGTCAAAGCTTTTTGATTTTGTGTTTGATTAACATTAATGACTCAGGTTTATTAGGCCTCTGTCACTTTAAGAGCGAACGCGCGGATCGAATAGAACAATACATATCCGTTTTCTTTCTCAATATAGTTTATGTTCACGAAAGCCATACGTTTTACGAGGATACTCACCGAGATGGGCATGTGTGTGTCTCCATTCAAGCATAAAACAACGTTAAAAAGAGCTGAATTTGATTACGAATTGAATTCTCTGTTATGTCTTCTTGCACTCAAATGCTTTAAAATCACTTAAATGTATTTCAGGACCTAAAACACGTACAAATGATAAACTTTCTCTCAATGATGGTTAAACTTTTCAATTAATCTGAGAATTGTGTGCTTTTTTTGCGTGGTCTGATCAACAATACCGATGCACATCGCCATATCCATGCTAAAAATATACTGAACTATATATATATATATATATATATATATATATAGTTCAGCCCTTCCCATCAAATCAAAATTGACAGTTCTTATTTTTTATGGAATAATTGCAATATTTATTATAAATGATTCATCCGTATGTGAGTGCGGGACAACCTGTCACAGCAAGACAATAATGACCCAATGATTTTCTGGTTTGAGAAGCAGTTTCACTCGGATCTCCATCATATAAGGAAGAGTTTTCCGTTTCCTGCTCAGTTTATAAAGAATGACAGACTCAATGTACAGTCATTACACTGTAATCACTGTGTAATCACTATTTACTGTAATGATTACAGTAAATAGTGATTACACATTATCCCTAATTCTGGCACACCTCCGGAGAACCTTTAATACACATATTTCAGTGATGTACAATGATGATGTGTCAGCTAGATTTGGCAATACTGTTGTATAGTTACAACGTGACATTTATAGTGACACACCAAAATCAACAACACAAAGAGAGAGAGAGAGAGAGGGAGAGACTCACACTCTGGTACGTCCTGACAGCAGTCACAGATTCCAGAGCTCCACTGGTTGGAGGTGTGTGACATGACGAAGGCCTTTGGCTGTTGGGAGGTCATCCTATTTATTTTGCCGAATCCTTCAACAGACACAAGAACACAAACATATGAGTGCATGCACTGCAAAAAAATTACTACTTTTTATGGTTTTCCATATCAAAACGTTCTTATGGTACATGCAGATATAAGTTGTTTTCTTAAAAATTGCACCAACAACATTAAGAGATTTTGTTTAAAACAAGAAAAATATCGGCCTTTATACTTTAATCTACTCATTTTTTCCCACTTTATCTTTTAAAGTTAAGTCACATAATTGCAATACGTTTTTCACGAAATAGATTGTTATCTTAAAGGAGTAGTTCACTTTAAAAACACTTTTGCTGATAATTTACTCACCCCCATGTCATCCACGATGTCCATGTCTTTCTTTCTTCAGTCGAAAAGAAATTAAGGTTTTTGATGAAAACATTCCAGGATTTTCTCCATATAATGGACTTCAATGGGAACCAAACGGTTCAAGGTCCAAACGACAGTTTCAGTGCAAACTACAAACTGTTCAAAGGGCTTTAAACGATTCCAGACGATGAATAAGGGTCTTATCAAGCGAAATGATCGCTCATTTAAAAAATAAATAACAAAGTTTAAGTTTTATAAGCTCAAATGTTCGCCTTGCTCTGTTCTGTGATGCGTGTTCGTGACTCTCCTGTTCGAACTCGTTCATCAAAATGAACAAATCTTTTCCAGATTCAACTCGTTCATTTCGCTCGTTGAATGAACCAAATGACACGAAAAAAAGATTTGTTCATTTTGATGAACGAGTTCGAACAGGAGCGTCATGAACGTGCAACACAGAACAGAGCAAGGCGACCATTTGAGCTTATAAAACTTAAACTTTGTTATTTATTTATTAAATGAGTGATCGTTTCGCTTGATTAGACCCTTATTCATCATCTGGAATCGTTTAAAGCCCTTTGAACAGTTTGCACTGAAACTCTCATTTGGACCTTGAACCGTTTGGTTCCCATTGAAGTCCATTATATGGAGAAAAATCCTGGAATGTTTTCATCAAAAACCTTCATTTCTTTTCTACTGAAGAAAGAAAGACATGGACATCTTGGATGACATGGGCACGAGTAAATTATCAGCAAAGGGGTTTTTTTTTAAAGTGAACTAATCCTTTAAGAATGTGCTGAGTTTACATCTAATTAATTTTGTGTGTTAACAAACTCGAAACCTTTATTTTTAAACAATACCATTACAACCTTTTTTTTTTGGTTCCCCAAAGAACCTTTCAGCGAACAGTTCTTAAAAATAACCTTTGAAGAATATTATTTTAAATCTAAAGAGTTTCCCACTTTATAGAACACTGTGGAATGGAATGATTCCATGGATTTTCTTTACAGAACCAGAACCTTTGTGTTTTATTAAGAACCATCTATGCACAAAAAAGCCCATTGAAAACCCTGTCATATGGTGATTTATCCTTTAAACAACAGTAGTGTTCCAGTGTTGTTTTAAAGACAGGTTATTCTTGAAAAACTAAGCTAGATAGGCTATTTAAATAAGTGCATAGAGACACACAGAGTGTTTAATGGATCACGCAATCAGGTCAGGATCATGCAAAATTAAAATATTTAGTCTTTTTTGGTTTATTTTGATTGTTATTATTTGAAAATCGTACATTTTTATGGTTTAAATTATTATTATCTAGTCATCAACGAACTCCCTGCAGTCCAAACCCCTGTTTGGGAAACCCTGATGTAATATAACATTTAATGCACTTTACTTTGATTTTGTTTTTGTATTTTTACTAGGGCTGTCAAATGATTAATCGCGATTAATCGCATCCAAAATAAAAGTTTGTGTTTACGTAATATATGTGGGTGCACTGTGTATAATTATTTTATATGTATAAATACATACACATGCTTGTTTTAATGAAATATTTTCACGTATATACTGTATATAGATTTATATATAATTTATATTAATTATAAATATAACTATTTTATATATAAATATTTTTATTTCTTAAATATACATGAATGTGTGTGTATTTATATATATATATACAAAATAATTATACACAGTGCATCCACATATATTATGTAAACACAGACTTTTATTTTGGATGCGATTAATCGTTTGACAGCCCTAATTTTTACATCACTTTAGTACAAAATTATCCTAAACGAGTTAAGGCTAAAACTTATGTTAAAAGTAATCTAAAAGCAGTCAGAATTATATTACAACTGCAATTTTTAACATGTAATTTGTACCAACACTCTAAACAATGCTGGGTTGTTTCAACCCAAATTTGGGTCAAATATGGACAAACCCACACTCTAAAAAATGCTGGGTTGTTTTAACCCAACGTTGGGTCAAATATGGACTAACCCAGCCTCTGGGTTAAATTTTTACATTACATTTTTAACCCAACATTTCGGGTTTGTCCATATTTGACCCAACGTTGGGTTAAAACAACCCAGCATTTTTTAGAGTGCAAATGTTGAGTTAAAAATGTAATTTCAAATTTAACCCAACTTTCACTTTCCACTTCCAACTTTAAATTTTTGAAATGCATTTTTAACCCAACATTTGGGTTAGTCCATATTTGACCCAAAATTGGGTTGAAAGAACCCAGGATTTTTTTAATCTAGCTAGAATTGAACAATCTCAAAAACTGCACTTACCTGAAGACGAAAGACAGACTTGTGTTCGTTCACCCAATGATGGAGATCAACTGTTACGAGTAGGTGTGCATCTGTATTAAAGCACTTCCTCAAAGTCACTGGTCAGGTTACACACCCGTGACCCTCCACCTAAAAATCCATCATCATTATGTTGGAATAGTTTCACCTGAGAATGAAGACTGTATTGTTTACCTCGTCGCATGTGTTCGACATGCATGACTGAATAAACATCTTTGGTTTGCTGGTTGCATCAATGTGAAGAAAAGGCATAAAGCTGTTTAACAACAGCAGAAACCAGCTGTTGCTGCAAGAAAAGGGGTGAATTCTTTCCTATTCATTACATTGACGACAACAGTTCATCAACACCTGAACATGTTTCCATTGTGGACTGAGGATTTAGCTTTATCTGAGAAGCAAGTTAATGATATTTAACTGTGTTACAGTGTGTTTAAAATAAAGGATATGACGCAGTTAGTTGTTTTTGGTTTGTTTGTTCTGAGATAATAGCTTGACTATTTTTGGGTATGAATGAACAAAATACTGGGTTGTTTGAACCCAATTTTGGGTCAAATATGGACTAACCTAAATGTTGGGTTAAAAAATGCAATTCAAAAATTTAAAGTTGGAAGTGGAAAGTGGAAGTTGGGTTAAAATTTGAAATGACATTTTTAACCCAACATTTGGGTTTGTCCATATTTGACCCAAATTTGGGTTCAAACAACCCAGCAGTTGCAACCCAAAAATTGCAGTTGTAATATAATTCTGACTGCTTTTAGATTACTTTTAACATAACTATTAGCCTTAACTCGTTTTTGAATAGGATAATGTTGTACTATAGTGATGTAAAAATACCAAAAAAAGAAAATAAAAATGGGTGTCCATGTTTGGTTTCATTTTTAAATTGCATTTTTAATACAACATTTGGGTTTGTTCATATTTGACCCAAAATTGCGTTAAAACAACCCAGCTTTTTTTAGAGTGTTGGTACAAATTACATGTTAAAAAAATTGCAGTTGTAATATAATTCTGACTGCTTTTAGATTACTTTTAACATAACTTTTAGCCTTAACTCGTTTTTGAATAGGATAATGTTGTACTAGTGATGTAAAAATACAAAAAAAAATAAATAAATAAAAATGGGTGTCCATGTTGGGTTTCATTTTTAAATTGCATTTTTAATACAACATTTGGGTTTGTCCATATTTGACCCAAAATTGCATTAAAACAACCCAGCTTTTCTTTTTTTTTTAGAATATATTGTTCATCAAAGCATGTCAGGCATGAATGCTTTGTAATTGTCATTTCACACAAGAAATTGAACTTTTAGGTCTGGTTTCACAGACAGGGCTTAGGTCTTATCACTCTGGGTTGTTTCAACCCAAATTTGGGTCAAATATGGACTAACCCAAATGTTGGGTTAAAAATGGAATCAAAAAATGTACAGTTGAAAGTGAAATTTGAAATGACATTTTTAACCCAACATTTGGGTTTGTCCATATTTGACCCAAATTTGGGTTCAAACAACCCAGCATTGTTTAGAGTGTTGGTACAAATTACATGTTAAAAAAATTGCAGTTGTAATATAATTCTGACTGCTTTTAGATTACTTTTAACATAACTTTTAGCCTTAACTCGTTTTTGAATAGGATAATGTTGTACTATAGTGATGTAAAAATACCAAAAAAATAAAATAAAAATGGGTGTCCATGTTGGGTTTCATTTTTAAATTGCATTTTTAATACAACATTTGGGTTTGTCCATATTTGACCCAAAATTGCGTTAAAACAACCCAGCTTTTTTTTTTTTTTTTAGAATATATTGTTCATCAAAGCATGTCAGGCATGAATGCTTTGTAATTGTAATTTCAAACAAGAAATTGAACTTTTAGGTCTGGTTTCACAGACAGGGCTTAGGCCTTATCACTCTGGGTTGTTTCAACCCAAATTTGGGTCAAATATGGACTAACCCAAATGTTGGGTTAAAAATGCAATCAAAAAATGTACAGTTGAAAGTGAAATTTGAAATGACATTTTTAACCCAACATTTGGGTTTGTCCATATTTGACCCAAATTTGGGTAAAAACAACCCAGCATTGTTTAGAGTGAAGTGCTTTAGAATAAAACATTAATGATGTGCATCTTGAGAGAAAATAATGGCATTGATGACTAATCAGTGTGAATTGCTTTTAGTTGAAATAGTCGCATTTTAGCCTGAGACTGTACTTAAGTTTCTGTAAAACAGCCCGTGCAAGTCTAGCAATGCCTCTAGGGGTCTAATTTACATTATAAGGGGCAGTGACATCTGGTCCGGTCCCAAACTTAAAGTATGCAAAGTATGGTTGATAATGAATCATATAAAGAGAACAGGAATTGCCTAAAACCTCTTGACGAAAAGAGATTAAGGTGGACTTCAATGGGGTCCAAATGTTAGTTTCAGTGCCGCTTCAAACGTCTCAACAGAGGAATAAGGGTCTTATCTAGAGAAATGATAGGTAATTTTATAAAATCATAATATATATATGATCCTTTTCGACCAAAAATGCACTATCTCTGTGATGTGACACACCTTATGTAATAATCACGCTGAAAAGTAAGTTGGCATTAAGGTGAAAATCTACATCTCTTTTACTTTTTCAACTTCAAAATAGTCCGACATCATAGTTTTAGCTTTTATTTTTTTATTTTGAAACACTCGCTTGGTAATTCTGACGCACGCGTGACCTTTTTAACGTGTTTGTGTAATGCATCTGTGCAAGACGAGTATTTTTGGGCTTTAAATGTCATGTCTCTGTCACTCTGGTATTGTATTGTCTTTGTGTGTTTATCTTAGTTTACACTGAGATGGTAACCGCATTGAAACCTGTTTTAAAATGTGTCTTTTTAGGCCCTGAAACGCTGTTTTAAGTTGAAAGCAGTGTCGTGACGGCCACTCGAATCTTATAAGAACACACTATTCACAGACACGTCCACAAAATAAATAATATAAAATTCAATGAATAAAAAATTAAAAATAACACACTTAAAAAATACTACCAACATGACGGTGAACTCTAATGACAGTAGGCTATATCACAGGAGAATAGTAAAAATGGCTTATTACTATCATTACTCTTTGTTTAGATCATTATAGTTGTGTCTAAAGTATTAATTTGAAAAAATGAACCAGTTGAGTGAGTTTGATTATTCAACTAGTATTTCCTGGTTTGAAAAAAAATGGAAAAAATGGAAATTATGAGCATGTGCTTAGCGTGACCTCTTTTAATTGAACAGAGCAGGTCAGACTTGTTACATGTGTGTTACAAGCTAATCTCATCTTTCAACAACTAGTGCTCCTTCAGTCATCCACGTCTGTTTATGTTTTGATCTGTGACTCCGCCCACTTCCAATTTCAACACCACTAGGTTGCCATCAAACGTCTGAGTGCTGCCCTCTTCAGGTTGAATGGTGGCTACTGCAGTTGAATTTCTATTGGAAGTTTTGGTGGCCTGACATAAGCAGGTACCAGACTCTTAGAAAAAAAGGTACAAAAGCTGTCACTGAGGCTGTACCCTTTCAAAAGTTACACTTTTGTACCTAAAGGCTGCATCGCTACCTTAATTGTACATATTAGCACCTAAAATGTATTGGCGCCTAAAATGTACATATTAGCACCTAAAATGTACTTATTATTACTACCTAAAATGTACATATTAGTGCCCAAAATGTACATAGGCCTATTAGCGCCTAAAATGTACTTATTAGCACCTAAAATGAACATATTAGCACCTAAAATGTACATATTAGTGCCTGAAATGTACATATTAGTGCCTGAAATGTACATATTAGCGCCTGAAATGTACATATTAGCACCTAAAATGTACATATTAACACCTAAAATGTACATATTAGCGCCTGAAATGTACATATTAGCACCTAAAATGAACATATTAGCACCTAAAATTTAGCTAAATATTAGCACCTAAACCATGCGCGTGCCGGTGTAAACGGTGGCTGACGAATCAGGGACACGTCACGACTGATGACACATAATCATAGAGCCGAGCGTGAGCCTCTGCGTCAGCGTTTCTAAACTCCTCCGTTTTGACCCATCTTAACTAAAACGCAAAACGGAGCTGCAGCGTTTCTAAACTCTCCGTTTTAGGTCTTCGTTTTTCCGTTTTAGGTTGGACGGGAGGTGCAAACGTAGAAAAAGGTCTTCGTTTTTAAACAAAAACGCAGTAGTGTGGGCGGGGCCTTACATATGGCACTTCTGAATTTTACTTCTAATGCAAAAAAAATATGTCAGTCTTTAGTGGAATATTCAATATCAAGGTGAAAAAATTAAGGGCTTTGATATTGTAGACTCTCACTATTGACTGAGCTCCTCATTCCATACATTATTTTAATGATAAATCCAATATAAGTGTAAAAAAGTCATTCAATACTTGTTTGTCATAATAATAAAATATAATGACTTTTTGACTCCAGTCTGATAATGATCGAGCTCTTTCTTTCTGCAAAAAGCACGATTTCTCATGTAATACGCATGGTCACGGCACACTGGTTTTTGTTGTGGGAGTTAGTTTCCAGAAGAGCTTTCAGTGAGTTTGGTGTTGAGAAAAGATGCTTATCGCACTTGGTTTTGGAAGAGGGACATAAGGGTGGAATGTAAGTGTGTGTGTGGGCATCAGGTCATGCGTGGATGTTTATGTGTGTGTGCATATGTGGGTGCCGTTTGTGAAAGTGTTTACATGCTTGTATAACCATTGTATATCCCACATTGAATTTGAATAATACTGAGAGAGTAATAAAGGCTTACAAACCGAAATTCGGTGCAATATATAATAATTAGGGCTGTCAAAACGATTAATCACAATTAATCTCATCCAAAATAAAAGTTTGTGTTTACATAATATATGTGGGGGCACTGTGTATAATTATTATATATATATATATATATATAAATACACACACATGCTTGTATATATATTTAAGAAATATTTTCATGTATAATCTGTATATAGATTTATATATAATTTGTATTATATATAAATATTTTATATATAAATATTTTTTTTCTTAAATATACACGTGTTTATATATATATATATATATATATATATATATATATATATATACATAATAATTATACACAGTGCCCCCACATATATTATGTAAACACAAACTTTTATTTTGGATGTGATTAATCGTTTTGACAGCCCTAATAATATTAGTAATAGTCCCACCATACTAATATAGGCGAGAGTGAGGCACAACCTAACACTTTTTGACTTTCTCAGTTAGCGTAAATTCACTTGGGGTTCAGAGTTTTTACCACATTAATTTCACACATGCCTAGTACACGTATGTGGTTTTGTTTAATTGGTACAGTGTATACTTTTTTCTTAATTTTCTCCTGGAAGTGAATGTGACAACATGCCCCATAGGTGGGGCACATTGTAACATGACAGCTTAAAATGTTATCTTATCAAATAAAAATATACAAAACAATCATATTTTGTCAATAAAATACAATTATTAACTTTTTCAAATACAATAATGGCATTTTTGATGCTTAAAAATAAACTATTTTTTGAGTTTGACAACGAACACACCATAAAACATGGATGGTTATGTGTGTTAATTTAAAATGAGACATATCTGATATTATTTTAATCTTAAATCTGTTATTCAGTACCATTGCCAATGGTTAAATAAATAACTGCTAATATCTTCCTAAGATCAAAATTTTTGGCGCATCAATGGCAACTGTAAAGTGTTAAACTGTGTTAGTTTGTGACCCGCTCACCTCAACGAGAACATGTCTCTAAATGCTGTGTTTGTTTCTCGTCACAGTATTTGAACCATCAGATGTAGTTTACCTCATTTAACGTCATCGCACGAGTGATTTCATTTCACCTCAATGCCGTAACGTTCTCGTTCCGCTGTTCGACAACCAGTCCAACAAGGGTAGACATATGGGGATCCTCCTGTTGCCCTGTTCATCTTTAAAACAAATAAAGGAAAGCACCTGCAAACACAACGACAACCCAAACATAAACATTTTTAAGCAGGTGTCATTTAGCGTGAGATGCTCCATCTCCCCCCATCATCCATTAAGTCCAGAGTTCCACTTGCCCGTTGCCTTCCCATTTCGCGGGTCAGTTTTGGACTGTACCACTCGCAGGCAATCGCAGGGGGGTTGTTTTCTCTCCACAGTGAAATCAATTCCGGCGCCATTTTAAAATTGATATTCAATACTATTACAAACATTTATTGTATTTGATTATTTAACACACTTACATCTTTTAAATTCCAGAGAAAAGTGGGTTCAAGACTACGAATGATATTAAATGCCTTATTAATTCAGCAGCTGTGACACAACAATAGTCTTACCAGCAGCCTGGATGAAAAATGATCACCTGTTGATATTTTATGTACACAAACCACAGTCCATCGAATTCGTCAGATAAATCAATTATTATAAGGGTAGCCTATAAAAACAAAACTCTATGTATTTTGCGGAAATGTTTAGGTTGTGATCGTGTGAGTGTGCGGATGAATATGATTAAACTGCTCATAAAATATTCAAGAGATATAACCAGTTTAGATGGAAACGATCTCAAACTGACTAATGAGTAATAAAAACACCAATCTCCGCACAAGCACAGCCAATAATATGAGTATTAAATGCAATTTGATAATCAAATGTGTCTAATTCAATAATTATTGGCCTAACCCAGGAGCAGGTAAAAAATTATAATGACAATGTATAAATAATAACAGTATTTTCTTGCAAAATACACACTCTAAAAATGCTGGGTTGTTTTAACACAATTTTGAGTCAGATATGGAAAACCCCAAACGTTGGGTTAAACAATTCAATTTAAAAATGTTTCAGTTGAATTAAAAAATGATTTTGTCCATATTGGACTCAAAGTTGGGTTGAAACAACAGCATTTTTTAGATGATGAATAAAATAAAAAATAAAAAGAAGACTGTTGGACTGAAATATTAAATAAACTATAAAAATGCACGCTCATAGAGGAGAATTATGTCAGATTCGGTCATTTTTGGGTCAAGTAATTACAAGAAATCTTCCTAGTCATGAAAACAGATATCATATCAGATTCTGTGATGCTGAGGAGTGAAAATGCAGCAAATTTTAAGCCTCACAAGTGTGATCTTTAGAAAGATAGAGATTTGCTTTAGAGATACAGAAGTAAAAATGCACTTTTTGGTCCAACTTGAACCTGAGAGGGGCGAGTGACTTGTTAAAACATGCATGATTCTTCATATAGACCATTTCAAAAGATGTAAACAACACTGGTCCAGAAGCACTTCCTGTTTCATTTTGTAACTGTTTTCTTTATTTCACATATAAAGAAAACTTCTTAAAGATGTTTGTTTAAGTTTTTGATTACGTTTTAAATGTTCTGTTGGTTGTATTTTATCCCAGCTTTTATGTAGTGTTAAAAAACTGAAACAGGAAGTGCTTCTGGGCCAGTGTTGTTTACATCTTTTGAAATGGTCTATAAAGTCTAAATCTGGCCAAAAACACCTGGATTGGTATAAAGGCTGCTGTAAACAAAGATGACCAGTGGAGATACAGAGCACAATATCATTGTTATCATAACAAACACACAGTGATAACAGAAAAAAAACATGTTTCAGCAGTTTACATGCTTTTATTGTGTAGTTTTAAGATTCATTTATAGCATTGTTTGTGATTATACTGAAGTCATAAGACTTTAAATGTACATGTTGGGTATAGATATATGAGACAAATCATCCCGAGAAACTTTATAAAGCTGCGATCACAAAGGAGTTTGAGAGTTTGAGCGGCACATGTTCAGAAACAGAATCTTTGAGGCATCATTTAAATCTGTGTAAAAGAGAAAACAGATTTTTGTATGATGATTGATATTTTCCATAATTGCAATTGTTATACTTTATCATGTTTTACTTACATCTCGGGCGGTTACTGCAAATACACGCAATCATTTTGTTTTTCTCCTCAGCGGTTTTAGGACTGCGTTCCTTTGTACACAGCAGAAGATTATTCTGAAGATGAACTAAGAAGAGAGATTTGAATATTACAGTAAAAAATTAAACACTTTTGTTTAGCACACAATGCTTTGGCAAAAGACTTATTTCTTACATCTGCAGCCACAAACAACAGATGATTTCCAGGATCCCTTCTGTGAACACACTGCGTGGAGACATGAGGTGACATTAGTCTCACATCGAAATGATAAACAACCATGATTTCAAAAAACACAACATCATATGCTTTACTGTAAAAATATTGTGAATTTAACAGTAAAATGTTACGGTGAAAAACTGTTAATAGGCTAACAGAGAAAGTTTCTGTTCTATGTACAGGTGAATAACTGTGACAGATCTAACCGTACATTTGATGTCATTTTACTGTAGAATCACCGTTTTTGTAAGGGAAAAATTTACACCACTGTGATTAGTGGTTGTCAGTGTATTACAATGGTACAATGTAGGACTTCAATAGTTTGGTAAACATAATATCAGATAATAAAAATTAAAGAAATACTGTAAATTTAAGTGGCTACCGTACTTTTTTTGGGTGCAAAATAGGACTTAAGTAGTTTGGTAAACATAATATCAGATAATAAAAAATTTAAAAATACTGTAAATTTAGGGGCTACTGTATTTTTTGGTACAAAATAGGACTTAATAGTTTGGTAAACATTATATCAGATAATAAAAATTAAAAAATTACTGTAAATTTAAGTGGCTACCGTATATTTTTGGTACAAAACAGGACTTTAATAGTTTGGTAAACATTATGTCAGATAATAAAAGAAATTACTGTAAATTTAAGTGGCTACCATATTTTTTTGGGTACAAAATAGGACTTTAATAGTTTAATAAACATTATATCAGATAACAAAAATAAAAAAAAAATACTGTAAATTTATGTGGCTACCGTATTTTTTTGGTACAAAATCAGACTTTAATAGTTTGGTAAACATTATGTTAGATAATAAAAAAATTACTGTAAATTTGAGTGGCTACTGTATTTTTTTGGTACAAAATAGTATAGGACTTTAGTAGTTTAGTAAACATAATATCAGATAATAAAAATTAAAAAAATTACTGTAAATTTAAGTGGCTACCGTACTTTTTTTGGTGCAAAATAGGACTTTAGTAGTTTGGTAAACATAATATCAGATACTAAAAATTAAAAAAATACTTAAATTTAAATTAAAAATGTATGTAAAATTTAAATTAAATAAATACTCAAATAAAAATTAAACAAAAATACTGTAAATTTAAGTGGCTACTGTATTTTTTGGTACAAAATAGGACTAAATAGTTTGGTATATATTATGTCAGATAATAAAAATTTAAAAATAACTGTAAATTTAAGTGTCTACCGTATTTTTTACGGTAAATTTACTGAGCAATTTTTTACCGTAAATTTCACACATTTTTTTTTTTTACAGTGTATTAAAGATGTAACTCGCTCACTCAAAGGTAATATTAAAAAAATTCCTTGGGATAATATTCATGTGAAACTTGTAGTGTAAGCAATGTACTGTTCCAGAAATTACCTGAGTTGTTGCACAAAATTGTGGTCAGACTCAGAATCAGCAAGGCAAACCCCAGACAGATTGGTTTGGACATCTTCACTCTTGCGCTGATCTCGTTTTATCCCCTCGTGTAATGATTATCTCCCCTTCCCACTTCACCCTTTTATACTCTCAACATTTCATGGGATGTAAGTTTAACGGCATGAATAAGCCTCGACATGTCCATCGTGCATACCACAATTTTATCTGAAAGGAGATACTGTTTGTTTACTTGTAATCCGACAATACTCAAGAGACAACTTGTTAAATCTGATAAAGTTGATCCTGTCGGGCGAGATTTAATATCTAATAGAGTTCAGTGCATCAGAAATATAGTTGTAGTACAGTATATTTGGTATATAGACTGTGAAATATTGAAAAAAACGTTTTGACCACACATGAGGGACGAATTGGAAACATTTTCAATGCATACATACTTGTGACATTACACTAATGTTCATATTTTACAGAGAGTCTATTGATGTACAACACAAACCCACTCAAAATCAGTGGGATTTTGTTGCACAAATGTCTGCTCTTCTTACATGTGGCACCTATTTTATTTTTGTAAAGTTGCCAAACTAGCCCTCAACTGTGTTTCTTACTAAACAAACCATGTTATATTAGTTATTTCATAAAACAGAGAGTAAATATAAACCTGAAGACGGGTTTCCACTGAATCTTCCACGCACATTTCGTCTTTATGGGGTTAACACAAAGCTCATGCTGTTTTTTTTACAAAGCTGTTTAGGAAAGTATAGTGTTACACGATGTTTTGGGAACATAACTGTACAGGTAGTCTCAGCCTCAGACGTCACGCCCACGGAACGTTGGCTAAGCCGTCAGTCTGAAGGTCTATGTGATACTATTGAAGAGGATAAATCTAAATTGCTATGCTGAGGTAAAAACGATATAAATACTGTTCGTTTTCTCACACAAACCGCTCGTTTCGTGTCTTAGGCCATCAATGTGTACTTACATTTACGACTCGTTAAATCATGTTTAATTTGGACTTCTCTGTGCATGCTCTTTGAGGTGGTGACCATAGACCTCCATTATATGACTGACAGACAAGAACGGTTTGACCTAAAAATATCAAAATTGAAAATATTGCGGAAACAAAGACACCTACATCTTTGATTCCCTTGAGGTAAGATAAAACATATCAAAAATTAATTTCAAAGTGAACTATCCCTATAATACACTCAGACACACACACACACACACATAGAAGTCCACCTGCACAAATAGATGATCAGAAAGGAAGCACCATGCCAGCGGGACATGCAGTGCTTACAGGTGAAACTCGAAAAGGGTACCTTTTAAAGGGTAAAAAGGGTACCTATTATGGCATTTAAAATGTTCCTAATATTGTTCTGGGAGTCCCCAACAGTTTTACAAGCATGCAATGACAAAAACACTTTTGTTGTCTTATAATATGCATTTATTTTTACATGATTTACTCACCGACTCCCATATGAATCATTTAGCGAGTCCTTTTTCTAAAACCCGCCTTTGCGTGATGCTAATCGGTGGTGATAAAAAAAGTGGTGAAAAAAGTTCGCTTTTGCGTCGCACTTCAAAACACAGCGTCTCGTCGACATGATTGTTTTCCGGTTTTCCCTGGCGTCTCCGAGCGCAATAAGTGGGCGTTTCTTATTCAAATAACTTGTCAAGTTGACGTCAACTAGACAAAGGAAAAGCATCGTTCTTCGAACGATTCATATCAGTCGACTCTTACTTTTGAGAGACAATAACTTTGTATACGATGAACTTTCATGTTTAAAACTTTGCAGGATGTTTTCGTTCACTTAGATCTATGTTAAACACTACATGAAGGGCAATTTCAAAAAAATCCACAATAGGTACCCTTTAATATCATACAAACGTATGTATATCAGTAACTCAAATAAAAAATGAAACTAATTTAGTATGTAGGCCTAATGCATGATTATACTTTTCAGAGGGCCGACAGGTCCCTTTTTTATATTGATTTCATAGCCTGACTTCGTCATACTCATATTCAGGAGAGAATATGAGTGTTAAAAAAAATGAAAAAAAAATGTTGTAGGCGGAGTTCGGGCTGGCATGCAGGCTATTGATTTCATGTAATATTCTAATTTTTTGAGATTTTCATAAACTGTAGGCTAAGCCATAATCATTAAAATGATAACTTTTGCATGATATTCTAGTTTTTCGAGTTTCAGATTGCAAACTGAAAGACAAATGTCGCAAGACGTGTGTTTTACCAGTTCTATACTCAAAGCAACAGGGTTTCTGTTTGGACTTCATTTTCATAAATGAAAATAAACAGGTGTTATCACAATTACTGCATGTATTTAATATTTCATAAAGATTAGCCATATTTTTTTTCCTTTTTGCCAGTAGGCTAGCTACCCAGCGCTTAGGACACTCTTAAAACTGATGAATTTGTCAAGATAGCCTATGTCTTTGTTTATTTTTCTCCTCTTCCTCTAATGTGTTGTCAAGTAGCCTACAAGTGAGTCATTTTAAGTAATATAAAGTCTTTTTATCTAACAAGACAAACCGTGAAACATCCGTAGGCTACAGTGTGGGTTTTCACGTCGTTAGATGGCGAGCCCACACACACGGTGGGCGAACCGTCAATAAGCACCGCACCTACTCACGGCGTGTGTGTGTGTGTGTGTGTTGAAGCTTTCAGGCCCTCCCTCGCAGTGACGCATCCAGAAATGACCAAGGAAATCCCCAAGTGAGAGTTACGACAGACTAGAGGCAACTTCCGACTCGCGTTGAACACGGCGTACAAATCGACACAGAAACCAAATACGTGTCGACTACATCATCCACACTCCGGACACATACAAGGTAAGGATACGTTTCGTTGTTCTAAATGTGTATATCTGACATTTTATGGCTATAACATAATGTAATGTAAGGGAAAGCTTTGTTGTTGACAAGCGTGAACATACTCAAGCTCATCCGGTGCACGCGAACACGTTCTTCGTCACTTGTGTGTTTACAAGGTGTATATGTAATCCGATTGGTTGTTATTAATGTTATAGATTTAATTATTATGGGCATATAACGTTAGGTTAATCGCATTTTTTCTTTCGTTTTCTCCCTCCTCAGGTGTTTCAACACTGGATCCAGTATAGGTGTATTGAGAAACATTTGTCGCCGTCGCGGAAGTGCACAGCCAAACCAACGACTTGGTCGTTTTTTATGAATACACACACCAAAGAACAACAGCAAGAGGAAATGTACGGCATGGCAGAGATGCCCGATCTCATACCACCGACAGGTGCTTTACAACCCAGTCCGGCGATCCCGTACGAGCTCGGACAGGCAGGGCGAACCCGACCAGACCTCCTGTCCGCCCCGCGGAGAGTGCAGCGAGCCCCCAAACTCGGGCAGATCGGGCGCTCCACGAGAGGTGTGTGTGTGTGTGTGTGTGTGTGTGTGTGTGTGTGTGTGTGTGTGTGTGTGTGTGTGTGTGCCACCCTGTGTTTTTGTGTTTACTTAACATGTAGTTACTTGGGTGAGATTTTTTTTCTTTCAAATTCCTTGACCCGAGACCAAAATATCAAAATTAAGGTTTGTTTTTAAAGGGATAGTTCACCCAAAAATGAAAATTCTGCTGTCATTAATACTCACCCTCGGCTCTTCGGGACAGAAATGATAATTTTGTATGAAATCTGAGAGATTCTGAACCTACGTGCTTCAATAAGTTCATAAAGATTGTAAAACTAAATCAAATGAATTGAAGAGACTCAAATGCTTTATTTAATGAACAGATTTAAATTAATTTAATTATTTTATTCATATATAAACATTCATCAACTCACACATCATTTGTGGAAAACAGAAGCCCAAGCATGTTCACTTGACTTTAATTCTCATGTTACGCATCACATTTGAGCTTCAGCAAGAACCAATGAGGTTCATTCTCGTGTTACGCATCACATTTGAGCTTCAGCAAGAACCAATGAGGTTCATTCTCGTGTTACGCATCACGTTTGAGCTTCAGCAAGAACCAATGAGGTTCATTCTCGTGTTACGCATCACGTTTGAGCTTCAGCAAGAACCAATGAGGTTCATTCTCGTGTTACGCATCACGTTTGAGCTTCAGCAAGAACCAATGAGGTTCTTTCTCGTGTTACGCATCACGTTTGAGCTTCAGCAAGAGCCAATGAGGTTCATTCTCATGTTACGCATCACGTTTGAGCTTCAACAAGAACCAATGAGGTTCATTCTCATGTTACGCATCACGTTTGAGCTTCAGCAAGAACCAATGAGGTTCATTCTCATGTTACGCATCACGTTTGAGCTTCAGCAAGAACCAATGAGTGACGGCAAAACCTTCAAAACATTCTGTCATCTCTAAACACTCACTAAAACCACAATCATACGATGAATAATAAATAGTAGCTACAAAAAAAGAAAACAGAAGTAAATGTTGTTTACATTTTGCTTTGTTGAAGTAACAGGTTGTTATTGAGAATCCTTAAATCCGTCATGATGAGCAACATGTTCCCTTTTCTAGTTATTAATAATAACTTGAACTTTGTTGAACACACACGATGGTTACAGTTGTTTAAAACAGTTGTTTTAACTTGTAATAATATTTCACAATATTATTATTATTATTTTTTAAGCAAATAAATGCAGCCTTGGTGAGCAGAAGAGACTATTAAAAACATTTCGACTTCAAAATCGTACCGATTCAGTCATAAACTGAGTAGAAACAAAGCAAAACACACATTCATCACGTCTGTGTATGTTATGTGTACATCGCTATCTTGCGCACGTTACGTCATAAAAGCAAACTTCCCAGTAGATCGTAATCACTCGTTTCCACTCTGTTGTCAGATGACTCATTTCTTGTTTTGCTTTTACAGTGGTTATAGACGACGAGGACTTGGATGACATCATGAACAATAACAGAAGCTTCCCGGCGTCTCGGAGAGTGTCACCCGTCGCCTGACTGTGCCAACTCAACTCTCTCTCACACACGTCCTCACTTGTCACCTTCACTGTACAAGCTTTTACGGCCTCTTCGAGGGCGAACGAGAGAACTGTGGACTTGCTTCCTGTTCACTTTACGCTTGCTCGTCACTTAACTGATGATCTTGATGATCTCTAATGCAACAGGGCTATATTTATTAAATTTGCACTTTACATATATGAAAGCTAACCTCGTCCGGTTGGATTACTCATCTCCCAAAGAGGACATTTTTTTCCAGTGAAACTGTTCACGTGTAAGCGTTCGGTGAGATATATTTATCTCTAAAAGACATCAGTTAAATGTAAGGAGTTTTTGTTTAGTCACTGTTTCTATGTGCCTGCTCTTTTTTTAGTTTGTTTGTTTGAATCGAATCAATCTTAAACGCGACAAACAATCTCACGTTAGTCAAAATGTCTTCGACTTCTAGATGTTTGCATGGGAATTAATGGATTTTTTTGTAAATTGTTTCGGGGGAATAAAGTATGCATGAGTGACTTTATTGACATTATTGTTTCGAGTTTCTTGAAAAAGGTTTGTTTTTTTTCAATTGAAATATTAACTTAAAGGATTTGTTCACTTTGCTGATAATTTACTCACCCACATGTCATCCAAGATGTCCATGTCTTTCTTTCTTCAGTCGAAAAGAAATTAAGGTTTTTGATGAAAACATTCCAGATTTTTCTCCACATAATGGACTTCAATGGGAACCAAACGGTTCAAGGTCCAAAAGACAGTACAAACTGTTCAAAGGGCTTTAAACGATTCCAGACGATGAATAAGGGTCTTATCAAGCGAAACGATCGCTCATTTAAACAAATAAATAAATGTGTTTAAGTTTAATGTTATAAAAGAAAAGTGACGTCCGAAACACTGCTTATGCTCCCATATTTAATAAAAAAAGCAACGTTTCGACCCCACTGGGTCAAATGGAGGACACATTTAATACAGGGATATAAATAGGTCTCACAATCAGCTGACCCACCCCGTGATTTCAATTAATTTGATTAGCTAATAGCCCCGCCCCTAATAATACAATTAAGAAAACACTCAGCATATTCAACAAACCCATAACACACAACATTGAAGGAAAATCCAAGTGGAAAAAACAATTCCATACAATACAAACAAACCCTAAATGATTAGGGGACATTAGGCTACCCCACATTTACACCATAATAATAATAATAATGAATAAAATATAAAATAATAATAGAAAAAGTTAACTTTAAGTAACTAAATGTAAGTTTGATGTTTCAAGTCGTGACTCCAAAAAAAGATTTGTTTGAGGAGTCACGAACGCGCATCGCAGAACAGAGCTTTTGTGCTTATAAAACCTAAACACATTTATTTATTTGTTTAAATGAGCGATCGTTTCGCTTGATAAGACCCTTATTCATCGTCTGAAATCGTTTAAAACCCTTTGAACAGTTTGCACTGAAACTCTCATTTGGACCTTGACCCATTTGGTTCCCATTGAAGTCCATTATATGGAGAAAAATGCTGGAATGTTTTCATCAAAAACCTTAATTTCTTTTCGACTGAAGAAAGAAAGACATGGACATCTTGGATGACATGGGGGTGAGTAAATTATCAGCAAAAGTTTTTTTTTTAAAAGTGAACTACTCCTTTAAAGTCCCCCTTTAGTACATTTTATTAACCCGCCTCCACTCACTCAGCTCAGAGATCCACTGGTTGGCGATCACACGTTGATCTGATTGGTTACAAGCTAGTGTGTGACGTTAGCCTGGTTAAAACTAGATCATTCTCAGTTGTAACTGAGTTATGGTCTGGCAAAGCGTCATAGACAAATCATTTCCAGAGGGGCGTCACCAACAGACTTCGAGCGGCGGCCATGGCCGGCGGAGAAACATCTCCGAGTGTTGTTCTTTGCTTGGTTTTTAACAAAAAGGAAACGTTCAAATCGCTTAAAACAGACGCGATGGCTGATTCGAACGAGTGATGTTCGACGGCGGCATCCATCTTTGTAATGTAGGCTACAAAATCTGCTTCAAAATCCCAGCGCTGTCGTCATCGTGTAAAGCCCGCCCCAACTTTTCTGATTGGTGCCGCGATTTCGAGGGATTGGAAATGGGCTTGAATGAGCTCTTTGCCAGAATTAACTTTCATGGCAAATCTAAATCTGCCGGAAGTTGTCTGGGTTTTCCCAGGCTAATGTGACGTCAAAAACACCAGCGATTACAAACCGTGTTTTTGAGACTGTGTTAGGTTCACTGCAGTTTTAAAGAGAAAACGTCATGTCATCCAAGATGTCCATGTCTTTCTTTCTTCAGTTGAAAAGAAATTAAGGTTTTTGATGAAAACATTCCAGGATTTTTCTCCATATAATGGACTTCAATGGGAACCAAACGGTCCAAGGTCCAAATGACAGTTTCAGTGCAAACTGTTCAAAGGGCTTTAAACGATTCGCACATATAATAGAAGTATGTCAACAGCAAATAATTATATATATATATATATATATATATATATATTGCTGCTCATTTGTTTTGATTTTTCCTAAAAAAAATTTAATCATTGTTTTATTTTATACACTTTCTTTTTATGTTCGAAATAAAGATTTCAAATTTAAATTCAAAAAAATTCAAATTCAATGGGAACCAAACGGTCCAAATGACAGTTTCAGTGCGAACTGTTCAAAGGGCTTTAAACGATTCGCATATATAATTGAAGTATGTCAACAGCAAATAATTATATATATATATATATATATATATATATATATATATATATATATTGCTGCTCATTTGTTTTGATTTTTCCTAAAAAAAAATTAAACATTGTTTTATTTTATACACTTTCTTTTTATGTTCGAAATAAAGATTTCAAATTCAAATTCAAAAAAATTCAAATTCAAAATACTCAGCAATGCTGTCGACTTATGAGTTTACACATGACTTGTATTAATTCATATTTAAAACACCACAGAGACACATAAACATTAAAAGCTTGATTATTACCACAGGGGGACTTAAAAATGTCAGGACTTTGCAGGCTGGCACGATCTTTTCTATGTGATAAAAATTTGCAAAAAGAGTGAAATCTTTTAATAAGTTATATTCAGAAATCCATATAGATTTGTGTGTAATGCAGATTCACACTGGGAATGTGATAAAGCAAACTTTATTGAAAATAAAGCTCGTAAAACAAATCCATAAACAATATTCATCTAACACTGACATTATCATGAAAAGATTTATGAGTAAGAGATATTCAGAAGGACTCATGGGTGGTTAAAATCAATACGATCGGGCCTTAACACAAGTGATGAGTTAATGTGTTAAAGCAAATGACATCAAAACGTCGTTCGTGATCGACATGAAACACTGCGATTACATAAGAGTGTCTCGTATGAGTATTAATAATGTTAGCGTTTCAGCTGCTATAGGATAAATACTCCACAAAACAAAACAAAAGCAGATCTTAAATCTCTCCATTTTCACACCAGCTCAGTGTGTGTTACAGCGCTCCCTAGTGGACAACATATGATCCACCATCCAAGACATTTCCTCTCTTCTCATAGAGAAAACATAATATATTATCTATTTTTATGTGAACTTCTGGACAACTGATTGCCTTTGTTTGTTATTATGGGACATGAATGTAAACGGCTCTCCTCCTCAGTTTGAGCAGCTCTTGAGCTTCTGAGTGTCTCAGTGAGTGTGTGTCCGGTGTGTGGCAGTGTGTGTTGCTCACACGTACTCTTTGTTGCTGCTGTTGCTGGCGGTGCGGGCGCAGTTACTCTGGGGATATTTGGGCACTTGTTTGCTTCGAGTGCAGGAGGCGGCCAGCATGGCTCCGCCCAGGACATCCAGAAACGAGCCGCCCCACGCGATGAAGATGGCGGCTCCGAACTCAAACCTAACGGTACAAGATGAAGAGAAAAGACAAACATTATGACAATGATTATTCACTGATCTATCTATTTATCTATCTATCTATCTATCTATCTGTCCGTCCGTCCGTCCGTCCGTCCGTCCGTCCGTCCGTCCGTCCGTCCGTCCGTCCGTCCGTCCGTCCGTCCGTCCGTCCGTCCGTCCGTCCGTCCGTCCGTCCGTCCGTCCGTCCGTCCGTCCGTCCGTCCGTCCGTCCGTCCGTCCGTCCGTCCGTCCGTCCGTCCGTCCGTCCGTCCGTCCGTCCGTCCGTCCGTCCGTCCGTCCGTCCGTCCGTCCGTCCGTCCGTCCGTCCGTCCGTCCGTCCGTCCGTCCGTCCGTCCGTCCGTCCGTCCGTCCGTCCGTCCGTCCGTCCGTCCGTCCATCTATCTATCTGTCCTTCTATCCATCTATCTATCCATCCATCCATCCTTCTAACTATCTATCTATCTGTCCATCCGTCCGTCCATCCATCCATCCATTCATCGACCCATCTATCTGTCTGTCCATCCATCCGTCCGTCCATCCATCTGTTGACCTATCTATCTGTCTGTCCGTCCGTCCATCCATCCATCTATCTATCTGTCCATCCATCCATTCATCTATCCATCCATCCATCCATCCTTCTATCTATCTATCTATCTGTCCATCCATCCGTCCGTCTGTCCATCCATCCATCCATCTGTTGATCTATCTATCTATCTATCTATCTATCTATCTATCTATCTATCTATCTATCTATCTATCTATCTATCTATCTATCTATCTATCTATCTATCTATCTATCTATCTATCTATCTATCTATCTATCCATCCATCCATCCATCCATCCATCCATCCATCCATCCATCCATCCATCCATCCATCCATCCATCCATCCATCCATCCATCCATCCATCCATCCATCTATCTATCTATCCATCCATCCATCGACCCATCTATCTGTCTGTCCGTCCGTCCGTCCGTCCGTCCGTCCGTCCGTCCGTCCGTCCGTCCGTCCGTCCGTCCGTCCGTCCATCTATCTACCTATCTATCTATCTATCTATCTATCTATCTATCTATCTATCTATCTATCTATCTATCTATCTATCTATCTATCTATCCATCCATCCATGCATCTATCCATCTATCCATCCATCCATCCATCCTTCTATCTATCTATCTATCTATCTATCTATCTATCTATCTATCTATCTATCTATCTATCTATCTATCTATCTATCTATCTATCTATCCATCCGTCCATCCATCCGTCCGTCTGTCCATCCATCCATCCATCTGTTGACCTATCTATCTATCTATCCATCCATCCATCGATCCATCCATCCATCCATCCTTCTAACTATCTATCTATGTCCGTCCATCCATCCATCCATCTTTTTCTCTCTATATATTTTTGTATTATAAAACATTCAATCACATTTATTCCAATTTTCACATTTGTCTGAACAAAAATTTCATACGGTAAGAATGAAAATGTAAATTGCCATATCACTAATTTATACTGAACAAGTAGGCAATGGCACAAATTTATAGTAAAAAGCAGTCAACTATTTTTTGGCACAAATGAAACCTCATATATATATGAAGAGTTCAGATGCAAAAGCCTCTAAATGCCATTTGACATTTTCATCTAAAATGATCATTTTTATCAAGCTTGTATATTTAAGTTCAGTAATTTCACTTAAATGGCAATGAAGATTACCTATTAATTGTCATTTAAGTGAAATTACTGAATTTAAATATTAAAGTTTGATAAAAATGATCATTTTAGAAGAAAATTTCAAATGGCATTTAGAGGCTTTTGCATCTGAACTCTTCATATATATATATATATATATATATATATATATAATTGCATTCTAGGGAGTTTCTCCTCCCTGTTCCTGGATTCTCCCGACAGACACTGCACATTTGGGATGTTTCCCTAATCTGAAACACCAGCAGAACTGAACTGGGTGTGTCGGTTAACAGAGACTTTCAAAATGTGCCTTTTTTGGGACACCTCCAGGAACAGAGTCGGGACACTCTGCTCCAGAAATTGTGCAAAGTAAAATTCCTGGCGCTCACTTGGTGTTGACTGGAGTGAAGGGGTTGTAGAAAGCTCGGATCACGTTGTGGGCGAACCACGAGCAGGCGACCACTGCGCACAGGGCTGGAGGAACCAATCAGAGACAGGCTTTCAGAGACAACACACAACAGCTTTCATTCTTTGACATATATCATCAAAGCATTGGCCGACCTGTCCTCTGTGATGCCCACTGACCCACAGACTGACACACACACACACACACAGACTGATGTTACATAAGAGATGCTTTACTGTAAACTTGCTTCAGTTAGCGTGAACAGTCTGTCTCAGTATTCTCACTCACTCGCTCACACACACACACACACACACACACACACTAACCCGATGCATAAACCTACCCATCACAGAAAACTTTATGCATTTTTACATTTTTACTAAAACCCTGTTCCGTATGTTTTAAAAGCCATTTTAAATCCAAGGACTTAGGAAATGTCCTCATAAATCATATTCATGTTGTAATACTATTTCTGTCCACATAGATCACACACACACACACACACACTAACCTCCCACTAGCAGTATGATGCCTCCGGTCACGGCCGTGCGAGACTTGCGCACTTTATCATCCGCTCCACAGGTGGTGCACTTCATGCCCATGCAGGCGACGCCGAGGCCGCTGATGGACACGATGATGCCCACGATCATCAGGGCGCGGGTCGCTTGAAGGTCACCTGCAGGACACGGACGGCACAGGGGTCAAACTACACACACACCACATGAACTGTCACAAACCTCCAGGAAACACCTGACAAATAAAACAGTTTGCATTGTTATTATTTGCAATAAATAAATACTGTACATGAATTGTGAGATCATCTTCACTGCAATCGGTCATTCAAAAACACCAGGAAATGTTAAATAAATCAGTTTTATATTATAAATAATAATGGCAAAAATTATTTATATTTTACTTTTAAAAAATAACAACAATAATGACAATGATGTAATGTTAATAAAATCCGTAATTTTAATAATTTATATTATTAAATATAACAAATATTGAACAAACCAAAAGGAAAGAGCTGTTAAATAATCAGTTTATTATAAACAATAATGGCTTAAATACATTTTACTTTACTAAATGATTACTTAGTAAATATTAGAAATAATAAATGACCATAATAAAATTTAATTAATACAATTACATTACAATTTAAGACATATATATATATATATATATATATATATATATATATATATATATATATATATATATATATATATATATATATATTATACTTATAATATTACACTGAATTATTTAGCTATTTTTTTGGTGGTTTGGGCGATTTTAATTATAAATAACAATAGTTTAAAATAACATAAATAATAATGACAATAATATAGTTATTATTGTCATTATTATGTTAGTTTAGTGTAGTACTACTTGGTAAATATTATAAAAATAATGAGAATATCTTAATATTAAGCAACAAATTGTCAAATTACTTAATATTAAATTATCATTATTTATAGTATTAAAAATACCAACAATTGGCCAAACCACCAGGAAATAGCTTTGAAATAATTTAGTTTAATTTTATTATTATTATTATTATTAATAACAATGACAAAAATAACTTTATTATACAATAAATTATGAAAATCCTTAATATTAAATTATTAATTATAGTTGTTTTAACCCAATTTTGGGTAAAATATGGACAAACCCAGCCATTGGGTTACATTTTTAAATGACATTTTTAACCCAATGGCTGAGTTTGTCCATATTTTACCCACAATAGGGTTAAAATAACCCAGCATTTTTTGGAGTGAATATTAAATATAACAAACCAACAGGAAATAGATGATATATATAGATAAATATATATGAATAAGTTCATATTATTTATAGTATTAAATTAAAACTAAATGAATTACAATTCTTGCTAGGCAGTCACTAAATTGACAGAGGGTCTGTGGAAAAATCTAGAAAAAAACTGTAATAATAATAATAATAATAAATATAAATATTAAATTTAAATAAATAAAATAAAACTATTAATATAAAGGAATTTAAATTAGCTTAAAATTAAATAAAAAAATAAACACTACATATAATACATACAGTGAGTAGAACAAAAAATATTATAATTTAACTGAAACTAATTTTAGATTTATAATATTATTTTTTTACGTGTGTAAATTGGCCTTATTAGTTTTAGGTTGGGGTCCTTCACACCGGGATGATCATATGTGGGGGTCCGTGCCGTGACGGGGGCGATTCAGCCGAACGAGTGAACAAGAAGAAGCATTCCAACAAGAACCAGTCTGTGCCAGTGCATTCCTGTACAAGTGCACACAAAACCAACCGAGAGAGAGAGAGAGAGAGAGAGAGAGAGAGAGAGAGGAGGAGGTATAAAAACAGAAAGTGTGAGAGGCAGGGGTGAGAGCTGTAGTGAAGTGGAAGAATTATTCCTCTCCTTTCTTCATTAAAACACAATAAGGCGTCTCCTGCCAGGCACAGAGAACAGCGAGCTGAGGAATTCAGAGGGTCACCCTTCATCCCCCTGTTTTCTCTCCTGCTCCTCCCTCCATCCTAACTCAACCTGCTGTCAGGTGCGGTTTGGGCTGGTTTCGACTGGAACCCTGAGGTTCTGCACAGTAAATACATCAATTCAAGGAGCAAACCGCAAGAGCTAAATCACATGTTTGGAACAGTTTACATGAATCTGTTTCTGCACACTGGATCGTGAGGTTGTGGTTTTCACATCCCAGTCCTCGGGGAATCCATGCAGGGAATGTTTCAGGAACAGCCCATGAACTGAAACACTCAAGTGGATGAATAAACTCATAATTCATTACTGGTAGTTCAGTGTGGTAATAAAAAAATACTTTGGCAGCTCTAGGAACAATGGGTTACAGGATCACGCCGGAAAAAAAATTCTACATAAATCCTGGGTTGAGCATTTTTTGAGCCCAGGTTGGACGTAACAACCCAGTGTTTGGCTTGTTTTCTTGTGTTACCAGCTCCTGTCTCGAACGCAACACCCCAGAGTTTGTGTTGTTTTCATGTGTTACCCAGCTCCTGGGTCGGACGTAACAACCCAGCGTTTGGCTTGTTTTTGTGTGTTACCCAGGTCATGGGTTGGACGTAATAACCCAGCATTTGGGTTGTTTTAGTTTGTTACCCAGCTCCTGGGTCGGACGTAACAACCCAGTGTTTGGGTTGTTTTCTTGTGTTACCAGCTCCTGAGTCGGACGTAACAACCCAGCATTTGGGTTGTTTTCTTGTGTTACCCAGCTCCTGAGTCGGACGTAACAACCCAGTGTTTGGGTTGTTTTCTTGTGTTACCAGCTCCTGAGTCGGACGTAACAACCCAGCGTTTGGGTTGTTTTCTTGTGTTACCAGCTCCTGGGTCGGACATAACAACCCAGCATTTGGGTTGTTTTCTTGTGTTACCCAGCTCCTGGGTCGGACATAACAACCCAGCATTTGGGTTGTTTTAGTTTGTTACCCAGCTCCTGAGTCGGACGTAACAACCCAGTGTTTGGGTTGTTTTCTTGTGTTACCAGCTCCTGAGTCGGACGTAACAACCCAGCGTTTGGGTTGTTTTCTTGTGTTACCAGCTCCTGGGTCGGACATAACAACCCAGCATTTGGGTTGTTTTCGTGTGTTACCAGCTCCTGGGTCGGACATAACAACCCAGCATTTGGGTTGTTTTCTTGTGTTACCCAGCTCCTGGGTCGGACATAACAACCCAGCGTTTGGGTTGTTTTCTTGTGTTACCAGCTCCTGGGTCGGACATAACAACCCAGCATTTGGGTTGTTTTCGTGTGTTACCAGCTCCTGGGTCGGACATAACAACCCAGCATTTGGGTTGTTTTCTTGTGTTACCCAGCTCCTGGGTCGGACATAACAACCCAGCGTTTGGGTTGTTTTCGTGTGTTACCCAGCTCCTGGGTCGGACATAACAACCCAGCGTTTGGGTTGTTTTCTTGTGTTACCAGCTCCTGGGTCGGACATAACAACCCAGCATTTGGGTTGTTTTCGTGTGTTACCAGCTCCTGGGTCGGACATAACAACCCAGCATTTGGGTTGTTTTCTTGTGTTACCCAGCTCCTGGGTCGGACATAACAACCCAGCGTTTGGGTTGTTTTCGTGTGTTACCCAGCTCCTGGGTCGGACATAACAACCCAGCGTTTGGGTTGTTTTCTTGTGTTACCCAGCTCCTGGGTCGGACGCAACAACCCAGGGTTTGGGTTGTTTTCGTGTGTTACCCAGCTCCTGGGTCGGACATAACAACCCAGCATTTGGGTTGTTTGCTTGTGTTTACCAGCTCCTGCGTCGGACGCAACAACCCAGAATTTGGGTTGTTTGCTTGTGTTACCCAGCTCCTGGGTAGGACGTAACAACCCAGCGTTTGGGTTGTTTTCTTGTGTTACCCAGCTCCTGGGTCAGACATAACAACCCAGCATTTGGGTTGTTTTCGTGTGTTACCCAGCTCCTGGGTCGGATGTAACAACCCAGAATTTGGGTTGTTTTCGTGTGTTACCCATAGGGTTGGGTATCGAGAATCGAGTATCGATTGGAACTGGGACTAACTTTTCGTTTTATCCCGGAATCGTTCAAAAGTTAAAATTTCGATTCCTAGTTTCGATATTCACAGTCCGCCGACCAGAAGAAGAAACCGCTGAACAACACCAATGAAGAAGCGTCTACCGGAAGTGTTGGCATAACCGCGCGAGTCGAACATGAGTAGCTTACGTCGGCGGTCCAAAGTGTGGCTTCACTTTTTTCAAAAAATAACAAAATCTCGGCAAAATGCAAAATTTGTGACAAAAGGAGTATTTCCCTTTAGAAAGGAGTATTTCCTTCTTAAAAGCATCGGAATCGAGAATCGTTGGGAATCGAAACAAGGAATCGGAATCAGAATCGTTCAAATTCAAACGATACACAACCCTAGTTACCCAGCTCCTGGGTTGGACATAACAACCCAGCGTTTGGGTTGTTTTCTTGTGTTACCCAGATATTGGGTCAGAGACATAACAACCCATGATAGAGTTATTAATCGTGGGCTTTTAGCGACCTCTTCAGGAGAGAGAAGAGCAGCTCCGTCACATTGGTGCATGTCTTCAGTAAAATACAGGTTTAAGTACATTTTATTACATACATTTGTTATTGTTCAGTATATTGTTTAATCTTATGCAAAGGAACATAACAGCAGCGCGATGCGAGTCCCCAAAACAAGGGTCGCGTCGCTTTTTTTCTCGTGATGAAAACGTCTGATGCCTTTGCTAAATATGTTATGATTTTATTGAAAAAGATACCGAATATAAATACTATGATGTTAAAATATGTCCTCAGATCTGTACACTCTTTGTTTGTTTATGGACCGGTTGTGGAGCCGCTGTACATTTCGGCCACGAGTGAAACACGGCTCAGGGCGGCAGTCTGAAGTTAAAAGTTTCTGATTACGCTTGAATTACTTATGTTTCATTTTTAAATAATTACAAATTTCTAATATTTTTAAAACAAGCTTAAATGTTGACAATATGTGTTCAAATAATATTTAAGTTAATCTGTAGACATTAATTTGTGTATTAACTAAATAAAAGCAACACCAAAACAGCTAGCATTATACTAAAAATGAATGGGTTAAATAAAAGTAAAATTAACCCAACATGTGTTCTGTCCTATATTTACCTAGACCTTGCTTGGGTTGAAAAGTGGGTTGTTTTTTAACGCAGTGTTTTTTTTAGAGTGCTACTTTCACCATGGCTGCCTGTCCTGCCTGGTTACATTACAGGAATACAGTAGATTCACACACAAACACACTGACGAGGCCAGCATCCATTAATCAAGCGCTGGCTGGGAATGACACCAGTGTTTATTTGAGTGTGTGTGTGAAGAGTAGGAAACGGGCTTGATATGCCAGAGAATTCCAATAAACACCTACTTACTGTATAGATTTACAGTAAATTATAGGACAGGCCTCTTAATCAGTATATAGTAATAATAATATTTATTTATGTAATGGCTTTTCCATGATGAATCCCATGTGATATATTTTGATCACTGGAAATATCTAAACTTAAATAGATATTTATTCCCTTTCAATCACCTGGCTGATTTACATGTGGACCCAAGTAACATACTAAACAGAAATACTACAAAAAGGTAACATTAATCAACATCCTCATTTGCTCACCCTCAAGTTGTTCCAAACCGGTATGAATTCCTTTCTTCTGCTGAACACAAAAGAAGATATTTTGAAGAAAATGGCTAACCAAAGAGTTTTTGGACCCCACTGACTTTCATAATACGTGAAGAAAATAGTATGGGAGTCAATGGGGTCCATCAAAATATTCTTCAAAATATTTTCTTAAGAAATTCAAAAAGGTTTAGAACTTGAGGGCGCGAATATATCTATCTATCTATCTATCTATCTATCTATCTATCTATCTATCTATCTATCTATCTATCTATCTATCTATCTATCTATCTATATTTTTTTTTGATGAACCATCCTTTTTAGGGGGAATCAATGCGTATACTTGTATTATACAAACATGAAACATCTTTGTAAAATATGATTTAGCCTACATAAACTCATCAAAATAATTTAAGCAAGTTCAACTCGATTTTTAAGTGTAAATGACTTGTAGTGTCAAATTGAGCACAATAAAAAATGGTAACACTTTACAATAAGGTTCATTAGTTAACATTAGTTAATGTATTTACTAACATGCACTAACCATGAGCAATACATTAGTTACTGCATTTGTTCATCTTTGTTAATGTTAGTTCATGGTGCATTAACTAATGTTAACAAGATTTTAATCAAGCATTAGTAAATGTTGAAAATAACATTAACAAAGATTAACAAATGCTGTATATGTGCTATTCATTATTAGTTCATATTAACTAATGTAGTTAACTAATGTTAACTAACGAACCTTATTGTAAAGTGTTACCTAAAAAATGTATGGCAGCCACTGAACTTACATTTGTGTGAGACAAAAGTTTTGTTTTTTTTCAGTGCGTGTGAGAGAAATGCGACAGACAGCGACACACGGGCGGACGGCCAAAAAGATAGATAGATTTGGGAAAAAAAATCGAATAAGAGGGTTCAACTCACTGTCTAGTTGTAGAATGGAGTCGTATATTTTGCACTGAAGCTGTCCGGTGCTCTGAAACGCGCAGGACATCCACAGCCCCTGGTAAGTGGCGACCGCCGTGATGATACTGTCCCCCACATACGCGGACATCTTCCACTGCGGCAGGACGGTGCCCACGATCAGCCCGATGATGCCCACCAGAGACAGACCAAACCCCAGCAACTGAACGCCCGAGTTTGCCATAGTCGTCACTTAAATGGCAAGCTGAGCAACAGTTAGCAATACACTCGACTGACTCGGATACTCCTGTCCCGCACCTGTAGCTGAGGAACCGAGTAAACTCAAACTGATGAGGGGAAGTAGGCTACTCTACTCTCCTAGAAGAAAACTAGCTGTCACTAACTTAACTAGCGGGGTTTGTTTATACCTCGACGGAGAGATTTCAGCTTAGAGTTGCGTATAATACTGATGACTGAGTGTAATCTCGAGGGAATGAGGGGGTAACGGGCGCGTGCGCGCGCGATGCCCGTGCCTGTCGTGACGTCACGTCACAAAGAATCACTCGCATCACTGAATGACGGTTTAAAACTTTGTTACTCTTCTACACACACCTATATGAAGTTTGTTTTCTCTATAAAATATTCTCCAATCAACAGAAGTGTCTCTAATATAGGAAAGTCATTAAACATGACATAAAAAGTCATATTATGACGTGAGAAAATAGGCCGTATCGAAATCGTGAAATAAAAAGTCGAAGTTGTGGCATCCCAGACAGCAACATCTGGTAGGCTACATTCAATGTGTCCCAGATGTGGGCCGGATCTGGGCTGACATGATGCTGTCTGGGATATAAAGTATAATTTACCGAAACAAGTTTCTTCTTACATGGCGGAAATGGACCTTTCTCAGCAGCACCATATTTGACTTCCACCGGGAAGTATACGGGAATGAAAGCAAGGCTGTGAAAGCTCTCGGATTTCATAAAATATCTTATTGTAAAACGGATAGTTCCAGCTTGATTCTGATTGGTTGAGCCGCGTTGCGACCGCTGCCGCGATTCTTTGTTGACGCATTTGTTGCTTAGCAGCAGTCTGGAACTACTTTGTTTGGCGGAGGAATAAATGTGTTATAATGTTAAATATGTTTTGTTGCTGGTGTTTATTTTTTAAATAAAATAAATAATTTTATGGAATAAACGTTTTATACAAACTCTGCTCCGCGTCATGTTTAACTACGTTCCTTAGCTGTTCTAAATCCACTTTAAAACAGGAGTTTGTGGGGTTTGCTTTAATTTGCGTCTCGGCGATGAACGATCTGAGGGTGAGTAATTAATGACAGAATTAAAATTTTTGGGTGAACTATCACTTTAAAACAACAACAACATTATTATTTTTATTATTATAGCAAAATATACATTTGTTATTATTAATGTTTTAAATTACATGAATAGATTCCAGAAACTTTTTCCCCCCTGTAGTCAATAATTTTATCTTTTAAAGGGATAGTTCACTTTGAAAATAATTTTTGATATGTTTTAGCTTACCTCCAGGGCATCCAAGATGTAGGTGTTTGTTTCCGCAGTATTTTCAATTTTTATATTTTTAGGTCAAACCGTTCTTGTCTGTCAGTCATATGATGGAGGTCTATGGTCACCACCTCAAAGAGCATGCACAGAGAAGTCCAAATTAAACATGATTTAATGACTTTGTCTTTGGTTCACTGCAGTTTTAAAGAGAAAATACTCAGCAATGCTGTGGACTTATGAGTTACTTAAAGCGTATTAAAAACACCATAGACATAAACAACACAATAATGCTGGATTTTCACCACAGGGAGGCTTTAATACAGTTGCTATTGCCTAATCAGTCTCTGAACGCCCAACTTAGATCTGCGAGTCCCTTTCATGAGGCACGTTTGCCACGTCTGAACACTTCATGTGACCTCAGCACTTCCAGTGAAAGGCCTGGAACACGGTCAACTATTGTGTGTAGGACAAAGTTGGCACCAATGCTACAATATTCTTACCAAGGTAAAGAGGAAATACCTTTAATCAGAGAGAAAGTAGAGCGGAAGCAATAATGCTGTTGGAAGAGGAAATGGTTTTCACTCCAGAAAATGTCTGTGTAACACCCTGACATATATGAAGCTCTGCGTTTGATGGTTGTGTAAAGATTTCTAAAGGTAACTATAGACCATTTCAAAAGATGTAAACAACACTGGCCCAGAAGCACTTCCTGTTTCAGTTTTTTAACACTACATAAAAGCTGGGATAAAATACAACCAACAGAACATTTAAAACTGAAACAACAAGTTAAACAAACATCTTTTAGAAGTTTTCTTTACATGTAAAATAAAGAAAACAGTTACAAATTGAAACAGGAAGTGCTTCTGGACCAGTGTTGTTTACATCTTTTGAAATGGTCTATAAGATTTAAAGAAGGGCTGTGCAATGATTAATGCAAAATAAAACTTGTGTTTCCATAATATATGTGTTGTGTACTGTGTATAATTATTTAGCATATACAGACACATGTACTGTATGCATATATTTAAGAAAAATGTGTAATTTATATATATATATATATATATATATATATATATTAGGGCTGTCAAACGATTAATCGCGATTAATCGCATTCAAAATAAAAAGTTTATGTTTACATGATATATGTGGGTGCACTGTTTATAATATATATATATATATATATATATATATATATATATATATATATATATATAAATACACACACATGCTTGTATATATTTATGAAATATTTTCATGTATATACTGTATATTGATTTATATATAATTTATATTATATATAAATATAAATATTTTATATATAAATAATATTTTTTCTTTAATATACATGCCTGTGTCTGTATTTTATATATACAAAATAATTATACACAGTGCAGCCACATATAATATGTAAAAACAAACTTTTATTTTGGATGCGATTAATCGCGATTAATCGTTTGACAGCCCTAATATATACATATGAAGAGTTCAGATGCAAAAGCCTCTAAATGCCATTTGAAATTTTCTTCTAAAATGACCATTTTTATCAAGCTTGTATATTTAAGTTCAGTAATTTCACTTAAATAACAATTAATAGGTAATCTTCATTGCCATTTAAGTGAAATTACTGAACTTAAATATACAAGCTTGATAAAAATGATCATTTTAGAAGAAAATTTCAAATGGCATTTAGAGGCTTTTGCATCTGAACTCTTCATATATATATATATATATATACACACACAGGATATAAATGGCAATATTTCTTAATTATATATATGCATATGTGTTTATTTATAAATAGTAAATAACTATACACAGTACACACACATATTATGTGTAAATAAACTTATTTCGGATGGGATTAATCATTGCACAGCCATACATTTGTCATCATAATTCTGATGTGTAGGAGAATTGCTACACATTGCAACAGATTTGCTTCAGTGACATCTTGAAATCAGCACACACACTCCCCCGCCCCGGTCACCCCTGGAAACGTGATTTATCTGTCACCCTATTGGCCAGTTCTCGAGCACTGGGCCAAAAAGCATTGACACACAAAAGAAACTTTAACGTTTTCTCGAAGCTTCTGTCCCCACCTAGTTCCAGTAAACAGAAAACACCCAGTAAAGGGGGAGCAGACAGTGCTAAATCAGCCCGGAGAAGAACAGAAACCCCTTCATGGCTCCTCTTCTGACTGGCTCCGGGCCTTTTTTTGTGTGTGAAGATTATAGACAGTGAAAAAAGCCGAGATTAAACTGGTGTAAGCCGCCTTAGACGCCCACCGAACCGTGAGCAATAAAACACACAGGCTTCTGGTTTCTCCTTAGAAGCAGCGACTCCACTAATGAGCTTTCCTTATTTCATTATTTCTGTACCTCTTTCTTTTACTTCTCATGCAACTCGGTGCCTTTACACGAATGTACTGTAGGTAGTGTCCACTGATGTCATCGAGGAATTCAAATTAGAATTAGAAATAGAAATAAATGCTGATTAACCCTTGATAAATGAATGAATAGTTTATTTTTTGTTTTAAATGAGTATTTGAATGTTTTTAAAGGAAGTATGTTATGCTAACCAAAATACTTTCAAGATTTGTTATCACAACATTTTTTTCTTTTGTCAAATCAACTTAAATCATTTATTTAGTTGAGATAACTTATTATTTTGATTAAATTAATCTTTGTATTAACTCACTTTTTCCAGTTCAATCAACTTAAAATTTTAAGGCAACTAGGTTACATACTTTTTTAAGTTAAACCAACAATATTTTTACAGTGCAGTAAAAACAGTGAAATATTAACACTATTTAAAATAGCGGTTTTTATATATGTGGATGTATTTTAAAATGTCATTTATTCCTGTGATCAAAGCTGAATTTTCACATGATCTTCAGAAATCACTCTAAAATGCTGTTGCTCAAGAAACATTTCTGATTATTATCAGCTGAAAACCGCCGTGCTGCTTAATGTAATGCAGTTTTTTAGTATTCTTGAACACACAAATAAAAGAAAAAAAACAATGAAATAAAAAAGACAATTTACATGCTCTCTCTGTTTTATGAACACTGGATCAAGAAAAAAAAAGAAAGAAAAGAAAATAGGTTGTTCAGACTATGCCATGAATAAAAACGGTTAAAAAACAGCTATTCTTAAAGGTATATTAAATATAATTACCTAAATGTAGTAAGTAATAAGCAAAGAGCACAGAATTAATGAATATAAGCATTGAGAGAATTTGACAAAACATATTGTCATAGAAATATATATATTTTTTATGTAATTTATATATATATATATATATATTTTTCATGTAATATATATATATATATATATATATATATAAACAAATATTAATTTAGAAAGAAAGAAAGAAAGGAGAAAAAGGAAGGAAGGACAAAAAAGGAAGAAAAATGGAAGGAAGGACAGATGAATGGAAACAACTGGAAGGAAAGGAAGGAAGAAAGCAATGGCAGACGGAAGGAAAGAAAGACGGATGGATGGAAAGAAATGGAAAGAAGGGAAAGACTTATGGAAGGAAAGAAAGGATGGACAGTAAGAAACTTAAAGAAAGGATGGACAGACGGAAGGAAAGAAAGAAAAAGAAAGAAAGACAGAGAGAAAGAGAGAGAAAGAAAAGGAGGAGAGAAGGAAGTATGGACAGACAGAAGGAAAAGTGCGATGCACGGAAATAAACGGAGGGAAGGAAGGAAGGAAGGAAGGAAGGAAGGAAAGAAAGAAAGAAAGAAAGGGAAAGGAAGAAAAAAGGAAGGAAAGACAGAGGAATGGAAACAACTGGAAGGAAAGGAAGGAAGAAAGCAATGGCAGACGGAAGGAAAGAAGGACAGATGGATGGAAAGAAATGGAAAGAAGGGAAAGACTTATGGAAGGAAAGAAAGGATGGACAGTAAGAAACTTAAGGAAAGGAAGGACAGATGGAAGGAAAGAAAGAAAAAGAAAGAAAGAGAGAAAAAGAAAGAGAAAAAAAAGGAGGAAAGAAGGAAGTATGGACAGACAGAAGGAAAAGTGCGATGCACGGAAATAAATGGAGGGAAGGAAGGAAGGAAGGAAGGAAGGAAAGAAAGAAAGAAAGAAAGAAAGAAAGAAAGAAAGAAAGAAAGAAAGAAAGAAAGAAAGAAAGAAAGAAAGAAAGAAAGAAAGAAAGAAAGAAAGAAAAAAGGAAGGAAAGACAGATGAATGGAAATAACTGGAAGGAAAGGAAGGACGGGCGGAAAGGAAAGAAGGAAGCAAGGAAGAAATGACAGACAGAAGGAAAGATAGAAGGACAGATGGATGGAAAGAAATGGAAAGGAAAGACTTATTGAAGGAAAGAAAGGATGGATGGAAAGAAACTGATGGATAGAAAGAAAGAAAGAAAGAAAGAAAGAAAGAAAGAAAGAAAGAAAGAAAGAAAGAAAGAAAGAAAGAAAGAAAGAAAGAAAGAAAGAAAGAAGAAAAGCAGGAAAGAAGGAAGGAAAAGCGGGATGTCCGGAAATAAACAGAAGGAGAGAAAAGAAGAAAGGAAAGAAAGTAAGAAAGAAAGGGAGGAAAGAAGGAAGGATGGACAGACGGAACATGGAAGGAAGGAAAAGCTGGATGGACGGAAGAAACGAAAGGAAAAGATGGACAGAAGGAAGGAGGGAAAGAAAGAAAGTGAGGAAGAGAGAGAGAGAGAGAGAGAGAGTACTCTCTGGCGCCCCCTTGAGTCCTGCGGTGTGTGTCCAGCGTGTCGGCTGTTGGATCAGGGATGTGCTCATGGAAAAGGCTGGTCAGGAGTGTAGTTGAAGCTGGCATCCAGAAACATGGCCAGTGTTCCCAGTGAAGTGATGATGACAAACAGCCAGAAGAAGAGCCGATCCAAAACCACAGCGATGTACTGCCAGTCATCCGTCATCTACACACACACACACACACACAACCGGACGTGTTTATCACACTGACACACTGAGGATGCCTCAGATAAAGCTTTCTTTGTGTTTCTGTGAGTATGTGTGGAAACGAGAGATGTGTGTGTGTGTGTTTATAGACTTACAGTATCATCCACATCCTGTTTCTTCAACTGTTCGGACATGTAATTGATGGCGGCGATTGCAGATTTGAGATTCGGGGGCAGAATCAGACAATAGTTGTCACTGTTTGAGAACCTCTGCAACTTCACGGTGCTCTCATTATGACTAAAACACACACACAAATAAAGAATAATTGGTAACACTTTACAATACGGGTGCACTAATATATATTAATATATGAAGAGTTTGGTTCCAAAACGCTATAAATCCATTTTGATGAATTTGAGTAAAACTGTGTTTTCTTTAGCAAGAAAATGGGAAGATGAAAAACACTATTTTCAGTTTCAAATTTTCACATAGCATTTGTAGGTTATAATATCAATAAAAAATTAAATCCATGTTTTGATTTTCAAAGATTTATTATAAAAACAGATTATTTTTTCCCCAAAATGCAATAAATCCATTAACTTGTTTTTTTCAAAATGTAATTAATCAAAAAACTTTTATACACATTGAATTTCTTGTGTAATCCTATAAATCCATTGCTTTAATATAACAATATTCTGTAACACTTTAAGGGTACAGGTCATGAATTATCATGAATTCACGGATAAAATGAATCATGCATGAATTATGCATTCATTCATTCATTATTTTCATCAGGAACTAACAACATTTTTTTTAACAGTTCAACGTTTTTCATTCATGACTTCATGGATGAACAACACCTTAATTAAAACATTAACTAAGATGAGCACATCATCATGAATTATGATTTATTAAGCATGATCTAACGTTACTTCTGCATATCGCTGTTGTCAACCTTGGGATGTCGCCGCTGAGCTTTATGACGGCGATCAGCTGTAAAATGGCTTGGTCCTGCTCGGTTTTCGTTGACTTTGAATAAAACAACTGAAAGTTTTTCAAAAGATCCCTGGGGTCAGTGTGTCAGCGTGACAGAAGTGTGATGCTGTCGCGTGAGAACAAGCAACAGCCGGCATTTCCGTTACTGTTTACATTGCGTGAATGGTGCGTTGTGATCGGTTAAGCCGATATGTTGCATTTTGCAGAAAAGGGAGACTGGCGTTTGTCGCGGTTTGGAAAGAAAGGGAGAAAACATTACATAATAACACGGCGGATATCGCATTTTACGTCAAATTAAACATTGTTTTGTATCTGGTCGGTATTGAAAAGTCCGATTTTTGCAGTAACTCATTTTTTTTAAAAATGGCGTTTATCGCGTTTTGGAACCAAACTCTTCATATATTAATTCATGCTTAACTAATGCACAGATAATCATGAGTTAATGTATAACTAATGAAGAACTAAACCATTAATTAATGATTACTGCATCAGCAACTAATAAAGAGTCTATATGATTAATAGATTAAGTAATACATGAATTGCTATTAATTCAATGTGTCATTGTGTATTAATTCCTTAATAACATATTTTATGAACTAACAGTGTAAATTAATGTGTTAATTACCACAATTAGTCAAAGCTAGGCACTTCAACTTCCAGTTGTCTCCTTTAATTAATCATTAGCTAATGATTTGCAAAGGTATCATTATGTTATGACTTTACTTGTTGGGGCACATCATTATTAACTGTGGTAATTTGCACATGAATTTGCAGTAACGATGAAGTAATTAATAATGTATTAATGCATATTAGTGTACCCGTCATATTATCTGGAAGTTGAAATACAAGGCTTTGGCTCATTCTGGCAATTAACATATTAATTGACACTATTAGCTACAAAAATGAGTTATTAAGGAATTAATCCACAATTACATATTTAATTAATAACAATTCATGTATGAACTAATACATTAACCTTACAGACTCTTAATTAGTTCCTAATGTGGTAATCATTAATGAATAGCTTAAATAATCATTAGTTACACATTAATTCAGTATTATCTGTGCATTAGTTAAGCATGAATTAATGCTTATTAGTGCACACGTATTGTAAAGTGTTACCGAATAATTAACCCTAAACTTTAACACAACTCAAATTACTTTAAGTGGATTATTAAAATACATGACAATTATCAAAGTCCCCTTGTAGTCAATATTTAAAAAAAAACTCATTTGATCACCAATACGACATATTTAAGCCTTAAAATAGCTTTTATGTAACTTGACACCCATGCCTCATTTAGTATACGCAGTTCTATGAATATGCAAATGAGCCCCACCCCCACTCACTCACTCAGAGATCCACTGGTTGGTGATCACACGTTGATCTAATTGGTTAAAAGGTAGTGTATGACGTCAGAAACAGCGATTTGAAACCGTGTTTTTGGAGAAAATACTCAGCAATGTTGTCGACTACTGAATTTACACATGTTTTGTCTTAAAGCATATTAAAAAGCAAGTATGAGAAATAGTGCATCACTAATACATGAATAGCATTGTGCAGTAATGCAGTTGTACAGTAGCGAGAGCATTGCAGAGGTCAGTATTGTGTTGCTGTGTGCTATAGTGGGACTGAATGAGAGCTGTGCTGTGTCTGGGACTGACCTCTCCTCTCTCACATTCACATTCTTTCAAGGGTGAGAGTTTTTTCCAACAGGGATTACACAGAGAGCACCACACGTCCGGCACATGACATGCGTGGTCAATGAGATGCACACTGGTGTAGACAGGAACTCATACAAGCGCTTGTTTTCGACACACTGAATGCTTTGGCTGTAAGCACACACCTAATTAAACAAAGACGCATCCTGACATGATTGCACACACATAACAATGCACATAAACATTTTCAGAAAAAAAGGTTCAAAAGCTGTCACTGGGGCTGTACCTTTTCAAAAGGTAAGCTTTTGTCCATTTTAGGTGCTAATATGTACATTTTATGTCCTAATATGTACATTTAGGTGTTAATATGTACATTTTATGTCCTAATATGTACATTTTAGGCACAAATATGGCCATTTTAGGTCCTAATATGTTAATTTTAGGTTCTAATATGTACATTTCAGGTTCTAAAATGTACATTTTAGGTGCTAATATGTATATTTTAAGTGGTAATATGTACATTTTAAGTGTTAATATGTACATTTCAGGAGCTAAGTACATTTTAGGTGCTAATATGTACATTGTAGGTGCTAATATGTACATTTTAGGTGCTTAAATGTACCACTAAGGTACCAATGCGCAGCCTTTGGGTACAAAAGTGTACCTTTTGAAAAGGTACAGCCCCAGTGACAGCTTTTGTACCTTTTTTTCTGAGAGTGTACATTCAACACAGATTCAAAATCCACACGGTTGCAGTAAGAACTCTTAAATTGGTTTCTTCAGACAGTTAAATGAACATAGAGGCGCGTTTCCATTACAGATTTGCGTAAAACTTGCGATTTTTAAACTATTGCGAAATGACGGCGTTTCCATTACCCGATGGTATGCGACTAAAACGTATTTTTTTCCATCTCGCGATAAGTCAATCCAAAAAATCAAGGCAATGGACGTTGGTAGGTTTATACACTCACCTAATGGATTATTAGGAACACCTGTTCAATTTCTCATTAATGCAATTATCTAATCAACCAATCACATGGCAGTTGCCTCAATGCATTTAGGGGTGTGGTCCTGGTCAAGACAATCTCCTGAACTCCAAACTGAATGTCAGAATGGGAATGAAAGGTGATTTAAGCAATTTTAGGTGTGGCATGGTTGTTGGTCCCAGACGGGCCAGTCTGAGTATTTCACAATTTGCTATGACCCCATTTACACCTGGTATTAAAATGCGATCTGTATCCAGATAAGTTATCCGGATAATAAGTGTTCTGATCTTACCTTTGCGTTTACACCTTGTATTTTTAATGCGGTCTCGTTATCCACATTGAGTTCGGATCTCTGTCCTCCAGAGTGATACCTGCGCGTGAGCACTGAGGTGGCGGGATATCAACTGTAGTTTGTCAACAGGGCAGGTGTAGGATCGCTATGGTGCGTTCACACCGGACGCGAATAGCGCGTCAGGCGTGAGTGATTTCAACGTTAGTCAATGCAAAGACGCGTTACACGCGTAAAAAATTCCTGTGGCGCGAATGGGGCGTTGTTCGACTACATCTAAAGTTGTGGCTTCTGCTGTCACGGAGAAATACTCTGTCGTCGGTGTCTGTGGAGAAGAGAGTTGCAGCTGCGCTTTGGTATTATGCCACAGGGTCTGGACAATCTCTCGTCTTTGGGATAAGTACAGCAACTGTATGCCACGGAGTCTACCAGGATGACGTTTGGCAGGTACGAATGCGATCACGTCGTACGGATTGCGTTTACACCTAGTAAAGATCCGAACACAATGCGAGCCAGACTACCTCCAGATGTGGTCAGGCAGATCCGATCACAACGCATTTACACCTTGCATTAACATGCGTTTTTTTTTTTAATTATCCGGATAACTTATCTGGATACAGATCGCATTTTAATACTAGGTGTAAATGGGGTCTCAGTTACTGGGATTTTCACCCACAACCATTTCTAGGGTTTACAAAGAATGGTGTGAGAAGGGAAAAACAGCAGCAGTCCTGTGGGCGAAAATGCCTTGTTGATGCTAGAGGTCAGAGCCGACTGATTCAAGCTGATAGAAGAGCAACTTTGACTGAAATAACCACTCGTTACAACCGAGGTATGCAGCAAAGCATTTGTGAAGCCACAACACACACAACCTTGAGGCGGATGGGCTACAACAGCAGAAGACCCCACCGGGTACCACTCATCTCCACTACAAATAGGAGAAAGAGGCTACAATTTGCAAGAGCTCACCAAAATTGGACAGTTGAAGACTGGAAAAATGTTGCCTGGTCTGATGAGTCTCGATTTCAGATGGTAGAGTCAGAATTTGGCGTAAACAGAATGAGAACATGGATCCATCATGCCTTGTTCCCACTGTGCAGGCTGGTGGTGGTGGTGTAATAGTGTGGGGGATGTTTTCTTGGCACACTTTAGGCCCCTTAAGGGGGTCGCACACCGGACGCGCAGCGCCGCGCCGCGTCACGTCGCGTCTAGGACAACTCAAGGTATCACACACCGGACGCGCACTTTCTCATTAGTGTATGGCCAGCAATATTGTAATATTTAATGACAGGAAATGAAGATAATGTCTGTTCTATGTTATTATTGTACTGCACAATTAAATAAAATCGCTGCTGAGTCTGCAGTCTGAAAACTTTACCTCAGAGCATCCGTTAACTGAATGAATTGAGAATCTCACCTGAAAAATCCAATAACATTCAGCAATTGTCATTCAAGCGGCTGATTTCTGTAAATGAATGCAAAACCAAATGTATATTGCAGCATAGTGCGAAGTCAGGATCCATCCGCAACGATTTGAGTCAAAAATAATTACAATTTTATATAAACTATGTAAATGGCGCTCTGTGGCGCTGCAGGGTTTTGAACACGGTCCTGAGCCGTTGCTGGGCGCCGCGGACAGACGCCGAATGGCGCCGCCGGTGTGTGTACACTCATAGAGAATAATGTGTTCGAATTTTAAAGACGTGGCGCTGCGCGACGCGGCGCGGCGCTGCGCGTCCGGTGTGCGACCCCCTTTAGTGCCAATTGGGCATCGTTTAAATGCCACGGCCTACATGAGCATTGTTTCCATCCCTTTATGGCCACCATGTCCCAATCCTCTGATAATGCACCATGTCACAAAGCTCGAATCGTTTCAAATTGGTTTCTTGAACATGACGATGAGTTGACTGTACTAAAATGGCCCCCAGAGTCACCAGATCTCAACCCAATAGAGCATCTTTGGGATGTGGTGGAACGGGAGCTTTGTGCCCTGGATGTGCTCCATCAACTTCTCATTTATGAACAAATAAACCCAAATAAAACAATTAACTTTCCTTGAAATCACTTTTCTTACCCGGTAGCCCTCAAGACTGGCGGCATTTCTTGAGAGCTTAGCACTAATAAAGCTAAGACCACCTGTTAGACTGGATGCGGCACCACATTATAATAACAGGCGGACATAGACAGTTTGTTATGTCTATTACAGACAGATGGAGACCCTTTCTCTTCTTCAGAGAAACCCCATCCATCTGTCTATTCTCCCATTCGTCCATTTATGTGCATCCTCGACCCGCGGCCTCCCCTGCTGTTCATTGTGCATTCCCCTCTAATGCCTCAGCTCAGCGAGAGCTTAAGTCCTGGCGACTTTGGAGGGGTGACTGGGCTTAACTGGGCTGAGATCAAATGCCCTTGGATTGAGAGGAGGAACAGAAAGCACAGGGACTTTCATCATCCGTCCGCCCTGATCCGCGTTTATGAGTTGCTTAAAAGCGAGCGATATTGCCAACACCAGTAGATTACGGTACAAGCACATTATACTCTTGTTATTGATTTGGCATCTAAGTGTGTTTTCGTTTCAGCGAGTGTTCATGCAGCTGTGTCTAACAAGAGTTGGGGACCTCGTCAGTATTTCTTTCACCCTTTTATTGATACATTGTGCGAGAGATTATTCGCTCCGAGTGAGAATGTTTTAGTGTGAAACTGAAGACAGTATACGTCAACGTTGCTTTCAATAAAAAAACATTTGCACAATGCAAGCCGATCCACTTTTTCATGTTGATAAGAGCATTAAAATTTGAAAAAATAATGCGACAAAGACATTTAGGATAGATTAAAATGTCCGATTAATCGCGAGCCATTAATGCAATTAATCGTGATTAAACATTTTAATCGTTTGACAGCACTAATATAAAGTCCCCCTGTGGTGGAAACAGTGTTGTAAGTTACTCTAAAAAAGTAATTACTAGGGCTGTGTAAAAGTTAATTGCGATTCATCGCATTCAAAATAAAAGTATGTGTTTACATAATATATTTGTGTGTGCTGTATATAATTATTTTGTATATATAAATACCTATGCATGCATGTATATATTTAAGAGTTATTTGCGCTTAAACTCTGTATATATATATATATATATATCAGAGTTTCCGCTAGAAAAAAATGGTGCCGGTCAAAGTGACCGGCAGAGGTTTAGTTTAACGGACATTTTGATGATAAGCCGGTCAAATACCGTCTCTTAATTAGTCAAGTTGAGGAAAACTGGAGGCAGGCTATGTAACTTAAAAAAATGACATAATCAGGCCGTATAGAATGCAACATGTTTATTAGCATAACTTTCAAATAGAAAAGATGAAAACATGAACGTCCGTACAATATCTGAATAGTAGCCTAGTTTTTACTCAAGCGAACTTAATTATATACTGTATAGCGTCTCATGGTAACATTTAAATTGGCCACCATGAAATGACTCCTTGTCAAATTAATTGGAACAAACAAATGACTAGGCCTATAACACTGTCTTGCGTAATTTTAGGCTTTTTACGATGTTTTGCAGTGCTGAAATGTACAGCTGCCGACTTAAAATCAAAACTTCGCAGTGTCTCTCCACAACTTGCAATGCGCATATGCCGCGTAACCTTGTTCTCGACTTCGCTGCTTTCATCTTGATCCGATTCTGCAGTGAGAACCCTCTCTGCAGTGAGAACCCTCAACTTTAGTCACGTCCCTGCCTGACTAAAGTTGCTTGCATTGTATTCAGCATCCCCAAGCGAGTCTGCGAGCGCAGAGAGGGTTTTCTCCGCTGCTGCCTTGCTTTCAAGAAACAAACCACCGCATGTGTCTGAAGCCTCAGACATTGTCCAAACTCGTGTTCTTGAAGGTGAACTCAAGAGAACTGTAGATAAGGAAAGCAATTCTTTTTTTTCTTTTTGTAAGTTTGAGACAATTTAAATTGTCATCCACGTGCTCTCTGCGCAAAAAAAATCAGTTAGATATGGCGTCTGGTGGCCTTAATAGTTAATTTAGCCTACCATTACCAAAATGTATTTAATTTAACACGTTGATGTTGATGTGATTTTTATTTATATAATAAATAAAAATTCTTTATTTAAAAATTTGCCCATTGATTCGTTTAACTTTACAGTTTTTTTTGTGTGTCTACAGATGATATAAGCCAATTTAAATTTTAATATTGCGCGCTGCGCAAAAATCATAGGCTTATCAAAATTTGGCCTAACAATTAATTAGCCTACTTTTAAACATTTATGTAGGCCTATGTATATATTTTTTATAATTTTGTTCATATTTTTATTTTAGTTATATTATTAGGCCCATTTATTCGTTTAATTTTACAGCAGTTTGTATGTACAACGGTTATAAGCCTATTTACATTTTTATCGTGTGCGATGGGCAAAAGTTCAGTTATCAAAATGCTGGCCTATAATTTACTTTTAAAACTTTTATGTGTATTTTTGTTTATATAATTTTATTCATATTATTAGGCCCATTTATTCGTTTAATTTTACAGGACTTTTTGTGTATGCTTCCTGTTCTTGCTAGTCCTTATTTGTAATTTGAAATGAAACATTTCTGTTTGGAAAATGTTGTTGTTGGTCTTTAGTTCTTTATAAGGTAAGGCTGTGGTCTAACCTAAAAGTGAAATAAAAATACATGCAGATTTCTTTCGTTTTTTGGAGCGAGCGGGGGCGATTTGAGTGGAGCGCGAAGCAAACTGCGTTGAGCGCTGAACTGGGAGCCTTTATGAACATTCTGTGATGCAGCGCCGGGAACAGTGATTTGATTATTGAATATTATACGAGGTTGAACTGTGACAGAGCGGGCATAAAATGGACACGAGCGCGAGTAATAACGTGGAGCGTTATTAACCAATTGATCCAAATATAAGGCGCTCCGGGCCATATGTGCCGTCTAACAACATTCAAACGGTAGAGCCTGTTCCTTTATAACATAGCCAAATGTCGGTGTATTTTTGCTTAATAGATTTTAGGCTTATTCTCTAGTTCAGATTGTGGCAGGGGGCGGGATTATTAGGCAATTTTAATCGGACAATTTGACCGGAGAGATTTTATTTTGTCGGACATTTAATTTTTTTCCCGGCCAATGTCCGGTAATTACCGGACAACGGAAACCCTGATATATATATATATATATATATATATATACATAATCTATATTATATAAATATAAATATTTTATATAGGAATAACACATTTTCTTAAACATATATATGCATGTGTGTGTATTTATATATAAAAAATAACTATATACAGCACACACAAATATATTATGTAAACACAAACTTTTATTTTGGATGCGATTAATCGCAATTAACTTTTGCACAGCCCTAGTAATTAATTACTAGTTACTAATTACCTCTTCAACAGTGTAATTAGATTACTGTACTAATTACTCTCTCTAAAAAGTATTTAATTACTTTTAATTACTAATTAAAATCCCATATCAATGTCAGCCAGCTGAATAATACAAGGATAGACATGAATCTGTTTTAATTCTTTCAAATAAATACTATAAAATTGTATGAATTATCCTTAAACTGACCAGAATGGAGAAGGTTGCATTATAAAAACATACTTTTTAACATCAGACAATACATTTTGATGTTAAACCCACTATTGTTTTATGTCTGATCTCATGACATTTCACACTTTTTTCATACATATTTTACAATAATTCATAGGAATTTGTACGAGCGTGGTCGGACAATTTAGAAACCTCATAAAATGCATACGAATCGCTGTGAGATCGGATTGATCTATACACAGTATTTACCTCAATTACATCAGAAGTAACTGTAATCAAATTACAGATAAATGAAGATTTATCCCTTACTTTACATTTTACATTACATTACATTAATTACTTTTCCCTTGAAAATGTAAAGTAAGGGATAAATCTTCATTTATCTGTAATTTAATTAGTAATTAGTTACACCCGAGTTCTTAGTTTTAGTTCTTAGTCTTAGTTTCTTATTAGTTCTTTACATTGAAAATGTAAAGTAAGGGATAAATCTTCATTTATCTGTAATTTAATTAGTAATTAGTTACACCCAACACTGGGTGGAAATCAAGCTTTTAATTTTGTTTACATGTCTATATTGTGTTTTTATTATACTTTAAGACAAATCATGTTTAAACTCCTAAGTCGACAGCATTGCTGAGTATTTCCTCTTTAAAACTGCAGTGAACCAAAGACAGTCTCAAAAACACAAATGTTTCTGACGTCACACACTACCTTGTAACCAATCAGATCAACGTGTGATCGTCAACCGGTGGAGGCGGGGCTCATTTGCATATTCATAGACCTGTGTATTCTAAATGAGGCAAGGGTGTCGAGTTACATTCAAGCTATTTTAAGGCATTAAGTATGATTTTTAAAAGATTAAATTATTGACCACTTAAAAATGGTAGAGGACACACAAATTGTTACATACAGATGCAGGTTATTTTGTGTCGGAAATACCTTCCTCTCCACGGCATTACCAGCTCTGGGTTGATCTTTCGGATGAAATATTCCCCTCCAGGTCTGAGGCCTTGATCCAGACAACCCAGGGGGATGTTTTCTTTCGTCTCTTCCTCCACTGGCTCCTCAGTTTGGGGTCTGAGCACACCCAAGTAACGAGGCAGCAAGTTGATGAACACCTGCAGAATGTTAGATGACAGGATATGCTTTCAGTTTTAAGTACTTGGATGGAATAATGTAAAGAAGCTGCTATTTAAATCAAGATGCGTCACCTTTCGTACCCACATGGGCATGTGGTGTGTGCTGGGAGTCCTGTGGTGGAGGTTCAGGACCACCACGCTTAGGATGACTGAGAACGTCACCAGGATCATGGTGAACATCACGTATTTAACGATGATAGGAATGCCAAGCGATGTTTCTGGGACTTTGTCAGCCAACAACAGCATGAAAACTGTGAGAGCAATGAGGACGGAGATGGATAGAGTCATCTTCTCACCTGAGGGAGAGGTCAGAAACTATTATTTAATGCATTGAGGCAAATTTAAAAATGAGGCAGACAAAAGACACAGGTTTTTTTCTGTTTACTAAAATTATATAAAAAAAACGTTTCTGTTAATTCAAATAAAGGTGAAATAAAATAAATATTAGGTGAAAAACTAAACGAAAATGAGAGATATTGCCTTGGCAATGATCAGCTGGAAATAAATAAAAGCTAAAAATAAATCTAAAACTGGAATAAAAATAAAAATAAATGAAATTACTAAAAATTTTTTAACCAAAATCAACGTGGAACGTACTAACTACTATTTAATGCATGGAGGCAAATTTAAAAATGAGGCAGACAAAAGACCAAAAGGTTTTTTTCCTGTTTACTAAAATTATATATAAAAAAATTCTGTTAAATCAAATAAAGGTGAAATAAAATAAATATTAGGTGAAAAACTAAACGAAAATGAGAAATGTTGCCTTGGCAATGATCAACTGGAAATAAATAAAAGCTAAAAATAAATCTAAAACTGAAATAAAAATAAAAATAAATGAAATTACCAAAAAATGTATCCAAAATCAACGTGGAACGTACTAACTATTATTTAATGCATGGAGGCAAATTTAAAAATGAGGCAGACAAAAGACCAAAATTTTTTTTTTCCTGTTTACTTAAATTATAAAACAACATTTCTATTAATTCAAGTAAAGGTGAAATAAAATAAATATTAGGTGAAAAACTAAACGAAAATGAGAAATGTTGCCCTTGGCAATGATCAACTGGAAATAAATAAAAGCTAAAAATAAATCTAAAACTGAAACAAAAAAATAAATAAATGAAATGACTTAAAAAATTAACCAAAATCAACGTGGAAACTCAAAAGATTAAAATAAAACTAAAATAACACTACATATAATATATATATATATATATATATATATATATATATATATAATATATATATATATATATATATATATTTATATCAAATATATAATATATATATATATATATATATATACATTTTAATATTTTATATATATATATATATATATAAAATATATATTTTGACATCCACATGTTGTATACATATATTTCATTCACATAATATTTCATTTTTATTTAATAATAATTCACTTAATATTTAACTTAAATATTTTTCAAGTCTTGTAAAAAACTACCATTCAAAGGCTTGGGGTAAATATGTTTTTTTTATTTATTTATTTTTTTAAAGACATAATAATTAGTAAAGATATTTATAACGCTCCAAAATAATTATACTTCAAATAACTGCAACTAATTTGAACTTTCTATTAATCAAATAATCCTTAAAAAAAAAAAGAAAAACATGAAGAGCGCAACAATTTTTAACATTGATAATAATGATAATAATAGCATCAAATCATCAAATTAAGAAAAATTTCTGAAGGATCATGTGACTCTGAAGACTGGACTAATGATACTGAAAATACAGGAATAAACACAGGAATAAAGATCTATTACAATAGAAAACAGCTATTTCGAATTGCTTTTTTTTTTTTGAGAAAACATTAAATAAAACGTTCCAACTTTTGAATGGTAGTGCTTTTTAAATAGTCAGGGAGTTTCATAAAACAGCAAAGCTGAACATAGGACAGTCATCGCATTGATTTCCTAATTAAAGATGAGCACCTGCACCGGGCGGCAGGTAGAAGACGAATATGGCCAGCACACTGGTGAGGATGCAGGGCACGATGATGTTGATGATGTAGAACAGAGGCTTCCTCTCGATGATCAGGTAGAAGGTGATGTCCTCATACAGGTCCTCCTGGACAATCTTCCGGCTGGGCTTGTGACAAATCTGCCACTCGCCGTTCTCTTAGGGAAGAGAGAGGACTAGTGAGAGAAAAAGAGATAGAAGGAAGGAGAGAGTGTGCCAAGTTGCTGCATTGCTTGGCAACCGTAAACTATTATTATTAATGTACATATTTACTGAACATTCATGGTGCTGGACAGGAAGTTGTCACATTTCAGAGGAAGTACACTAACCAGTGAAGGCATTCTCATCAATAACTATCTCATGGAGCTCGTTGCCATCTTCATCTAGACCGTACTGAAGGTCCACTTCTGAGGAATCATACGTGTAGGAACGAAACACCATCGTGCAGTTCTGCCAGTCGAATGGAAAGTAGGCAACCTATAGCGTCAGAGAGCACAACTTTAAACAGTAATAATAACAGTAAAAGCTACAGAAGGTAGCTCTCGTCCAATCATTGCATTTGGTCCGAATGCAATGTTCATGTTATAACTTTTGATGGCAACGCTCAAAAAAATTTAAAATCTTGCAAAAGTTCATTTATTTCAGTAATTCAACTTGAAAGGTGAACCTAATATATTACATTATATCCGATCGGAACCAGACCAGTCTAGAACAAGGCTCTCTAGATCAATAATTATTGAAAAAAAGTTGAACTTTGCCTTTTGGTTCACTATAACAGGGTCAATTTAGAAAATGGGCGTGGCAAAATACACTCAAAAACCAATAAATCATAAATATAAACTAAGAACTTCACAAAAATTGGTGCGAATATGAGACATAACATGCTGAACAAGCATGCAAAATTTTATAGAGATCGGAAAATAGGTGGTTCTATAACTTAAAAAAATTTAAAACCATTTATTTCCTATGGTAAATTGCCTATATTGGCTGTAAATGGTCTGGCTGTAAATCTATTAAAGGGAACTCCACTTTTTTTGAAAAATAGGCTCATTTTACCACTCCCCCAGAGTTAAACAGTTGAGTTTTACCGTTTTCGAATGTATTCAGCCGATTTTCTGATATTTAGAAAAATATCAGTAACCAGACAGTTTCTGGTCTCATTGACTTCCATAGTAGGAAAAAAATATACTATGGAAGTCAATGAGACCAGAAACTGTCTGGTTACTGATATTCTTCTAAATATCAGAAAATCGGCTGAATGGATTCGAAAACGGTAAAACTCAACTGTTTAATTCTGGGGGACTGGTAAAATAAGCATATTTCCAAAAAAAGTGGAGTATCCCTTTAAGTCAGTGGTTAAATGTATGCTAAATAAAACTTGATGTCTTTTGAAGCGTTTGTGCGTAGCTGCTTGAACCCCGATAAATGCTGCTTGCAGCTTTAATTTTACATGTGTTTTTACATTTTTGAATCACGCTTATTATTTTTTGATTCGTGGCCGCAATGCATTTGGCGGGATTTTGATCCCATAGCGTTGCATCACGCGCCACTGCGCAATATTATAGCTAGCTTATGATTTCCAAAAATAGTACTATATCAGCTAGTGATATCACCACAAGAACTGTTGAGGAATATGGGACACATAATTTTGACAATTGTTTTTGTCATATGTTATGATAACTAGAGCCCGACCGATAAAGGATTTTGAAGGCCGATACCGATACAAATATTTGTTGGTTTTAAAATCTGATATTCCGATATATCGGACGATATTTTATTTTATTTTTTCCAGAAACATGCAACAAAACATTAACAGATTTCCCAAACATTAGTTATTTGTAGTTATTAATGAGTATTAACTAAAATAACATGTTAATGCATTTTAAAAATAAACTCGTTTCTTTTACTGTCAAAACACAACAGAGGAACATCAAAATATATTAAAGTTCTGATAAATAAAATATTAATTAGTCCCTACATTGCCTTATAAGCTACATGCAACCTGGATCAGCAGGTTGTGGCTTCGCATTATACACGAGTGTTGCAAACAGGAACGGTGTAGATTGCCCTCTGGTGGACAAACTATACAACTCCAACACTCATGACATGGTTCAAGCGTGTTTCGTCCGTTTTTATTTTATATTTGAAATATTGATTTATCGGCCATTATAACTGCCGATACCGATAGTTTGGGAAATGCCTAATACCTGCCGATATATCGGTCTGGCTCTAATAATAACTGACAGACACAAAAATTTCAGCCGCTCTATGCATGTCCTCAAATTAGCGCTTTCCACTTGATGAAATTAACACGGCAAAAAAAAAAAAAAAAAAAGATCAATCGGCCGGTAAATCGACTAGTCGACGGAGAGATTACAGCCCTAGTGTTCATGTACCTCTATGGAGCAGGAGCTGCGGTAGATGGCAGGCGGATACCAAGAGACGGTCCCATCACTCCTCACCAGCACGTTCACATACAGAGCCACGTCAAACTGCCCATCATTACTGTTACACACAGGGAGAACATTGCCGTTTAGATGCTTTAGTGTCATCAGAGCCCGTCTAACGGAGAGACTTGGCACTTCCTATTAGCCCCATTGTGTATCATCTTGGTTGCAGTTCCATTAAAATTCCACTAGAGGTGATAGCGGGCGAGAGCAGAATGAATGGGAGTCTATGGAGCTAAACGGCTAAATGTGTCTCTTTCTCCTGCTCGTCGTTAAATCAACATAGATTTTATTGTTGATTCCGCAAGTTCAATATAGATTATCGGCCAAAAGTCGAATGAACGAGTACTTATGTCCTTTCCATTTCTTACAGGTTAGGCCGTTGTTGGCTGGAACACGCTAGCATTCTGCTATTGTGTGACGTCATCACATTTTTGAACGGATTTTTAGAACAGATAAGTGAACTTAAAAATTGGTATATTATCTTAACCCGCCCTTTTGAATGCAACTTTAAAATTACTTGACAAAATTTTTATCCCGAGAAAAGTGGATTTCTGGGGGTGAAACCCCATTGACTCCCATTCATTCTGCACTCGACCGCGAGCGCCCCCGCATGGACAGAGACGTGTTACTGCAGCCAGTGCCAATTCTCTTCAATTAGACATTCTCTGGTGTCATATAAACCAAATAGCTATTTGACCATGGCTTCTTAAGATTCAGCACAATTATTAGATGGCACTGCAAAAATGTATTCTTGTCAAGTATAAATATCTAAACAGTGTATCTGGAATATGGGTGTAGATTCGTTTTCTGTTCATATTAACAAAGAAAGAAATTGTGGCAGGTGTCGTGTTATAAGTAAAAAAAAATCTTTCGAATGTTTGTCAGAGTGGCATTATATGTGGATTCTCTCACTTGTTGATTAGGTAGATGTCTGGACGCCACACTTTTATGGGAGGAATTCGCACAACGTCAATACTGTCATAGTCCTCGGGATTCCAGGATAACCTGTAGTCAATCCATTCCTGGAAAAGAGAGATGCATGCAAACTGCGTGTACTGTATATGCACACTACCATTCAAAAGTCTCTTGTTCTCATTAAGGCTGCATTTATTTGACCAAAAAACAGGAAAAACAGCAATATTATGAAATATTATTGCAATTTAAAATGGTTGTTTTTCTGTGAGATAATATATAGTAAAATGTAATTTATTACTGTGATCAAAGCTGTTTTTTCAGCATCATCACTCCAGTCTTCAAAGTCACATGATCCTTCAGAAATCAGTCTAATATGATGATTTGCTGCTCAAGCAACATTTATGATTATTATCAATGTTGAAAACTGTTGTGAAAACCGTGATACAACCATAAACACTGAAAGTTTTTAAAAACAATAATAAAAAAAATTATATATATATATATATTAAATATATATAATATTTGTTACAACCATAATACAACCATAAACACTGAAAGTTTTTAAAAAAACAATAAAAAGAAAATATTATATATATATTATATATATTTAAATTTTATATATATATATATATATATATACGTATATGAAGAGTTCAGATGCAAAAGCCTCTAAATGCCATTTGAAATTTTCTTCTAAAATGATCATTTTTATCAAGCTTGTATATTTAAGTTCAGTAATTTCACTTATGACAATTAATAGGTAATCTTCATTGCCATTTAAGTGAAATTACTGAACTTAAATATACAAGCTTGATAAAAATGATCATTTTGGAAGAAAAATTCAAATGGCACTTAGAGGCTTTTGCATCTGAACTCTTCATATATACACATACATATGTATATATATATATATATATATATATATATATATTAAACTATACATATCTAAAAATTACTGTAACTTTTGTCTTAATGCATCCTTGCTGAATATTAATTTCATTCAGTTTTTCTCAAATACTACAGACTCCAAACTTTTGAACGGTAGTTTATATGAAGTTTAATGAGGATATCTCATTTATATCGGAGGATATTCTCTTGTCCCTTAAATTTTGACAGATCATTTGCAAAACAAATTTATCCTCAAGCCTTATCCTGTTAGCTAAGTAAACATTCTCTCTCTTTCACACACACACTAATTTGCACCACATCAGACGAAAGCACACGAGACAGTTTAAAAAAAGTAGATCCAGAAATGACTTGCAAATATAAAAGGCAACACAAGTCAATTTAGGCGTAAAATAAGCGATGAGAGAAACGCTCTGCCTCTCACCATATTCATGAACACGTTTGTCGTCATCTCTTCATTCTTCTCGTTCTGCGAGAGAGGAGAGATAGAGACATTAGTGTGTCATGCTGTCCGTATGAAAGCTGGAGTGCTAATGTTTCTCTAAAATCAGGGAAATGTTTCTGAACCAACACAAACTGTGTGAGCGATGAGCGAGACAGAGAAATGGGAAAAAACAATGAATAAAGAGAGGATCAGATGTGTGTGTGTGTGTCATACCAAGCTGATGAGCTGTACTAAAGTCATTCCCACTCGGACCATCACTCGCTCATCCCAGGTCCGTGCCGGTCGCACCTTCAGGTTGTAATCCTGAAACAAATCCTCCAGTAGCCTCCGTTCAGCCTCGGACGCACCTGGACACACACACGTTTTATTTTAGATTGATTGTGTAGTAGAGAACTATGTTTTTTTTGTTTTGTTTTTTTGGTTGCCGTCACTGAGACCCAGCCGTAAGAAGGCTGTTTAATTAAATAAGAAGCTAATGTTTGCTGGCATATTATTGGGTTATTTGATTGAAATAGCTAAAGCTACTTAACCCCTTAACGCCCAATGTCGCAAATATGCAACAAACCCCTTTGACTCAGTCAACCAGTCGAGATAACGTTTGCATTCCCCCAATGCCGGTTTGTGCATATTCGCTACGGACCTAGGACCTTCGGCAAGCACTTGTTTCTAGTGGGACTGCAAAGTGACGGACTTATTTCCTGTTTACGCTCGGACAGGAACATTTTCAACATTTGCAAAATTCCAAATTGACCATTATGACCGCTGTTGCAGATTTGCAACACACCAAATTTGACCCCAAATTGACCATTTGCAAAATATCAAATTGACCCCAAATTGACCAATATGCCCGTTGTTGCAGATTTGCAACATACCAAAATTTCGATTTATTTGTTGTGCAAAAGTGAAATTGATAATCTCAACATTATTTACCATCTACTTAAAGGCAAAAACACACATAAAATATTTTTTTATATACAGCTATATAAATTCGGGCGTTAAGGGGTTAAAGAGAAGATTATATTAAATACCATTTATTAGCTTTAATAATTGCATCCTGACAGCACTGTTAAAAATAAAGATTCATTTTAGAAGTAAAATTACATATAGCACCGTTAATCAAAATAACCCCAGCACTGAACTGTCTTCAGTCATAAACAGGGTTTTCTAACATGGAGAGCGTCGCTGGCCTCAGCGCTGCTTCTTTGTCTTCTTATTACACAAGGTCACATGTGCTGTAGCAGATACAGTTCATTAACTGACACACAATGGTGACACACACACCTGTTACTATCCTCAATGACGTCTATTCAGATAAACTGTACTAGACCATCTACTGCAATCCCAGATAGCACAAGTCTATTTGATGTGATTTTTACATTTGAAAGACGTATTTTTAAGAGTGTTTGCTCATCTGCAATACGTCTATAGGACGTTTCCTGTCAGATGACAAATAGACGTTTAAAAGATGTCAGTTTAACATGCATTCTAAGTCATTACATCCTAAAGACATCATCTAAACCTCTATTTGTCATCTGACAGGAAACGTCCTATAGACGTCTCATCTTGCAGATGAGAAAACACTCTTAAAAATACGTCTTCCAGATGTAAATATTACATCAAATACACTTGTGCTATCTGGGATGCAAAAATAATTAATAATAATTTTTTTAATATTTAATAATCCATTTTAATATATATAGAAAACGCAGTATAATAAACGCAGTGTAACAGTATAATGGATGTGTGCGTCAGGTCTTAAAGTGACAGCAGCCTAATACACCGGCTGACAAATTGCAATGTCATTATTAATAATAATAAATATAATATAAAATTATAACATATATTAAATAAAAAATATTCAGTTGTACACATAGGGAGTGAATATACAAAATGTATTATTATACATTTTTTTTAATCACAAAATATTAAGAAGAATGCACACTGTTAGACACACACAGTAATGTTTAAAAGGTCAGTAAATGATTTTGAATTTATTAAGCAAGAATGAGTTTAATTTATTAAAATAGAAAATCAATACTTTCACATTTTTATTTCAAATAAATGCTGTTATTTGATCTTTTTAGCATCAAAAAATCATTTTTTTAATTTTTATAAACATTGATAATAATAAGAAATGTTTCTTGAGCCGCAAATCATCATAGAAGACTCATGTGACTCTGAAGACTGGAGTAATGATGCTGAAAATACAGCTTTGATCATATGAATAAATGATATTTTAACATATTTTAAAACAGAAAATAGTTATTTTAAGTTGTAATAATATTTCAAAATATTACTGCACTGTAAAAAAAATATTTTCACAACATATTTTCTTTTGTCAAATCAACTTTATAATAATTTATTTAGTTGAGATAACTTATTATTTTGAATTTCTGATGGTTAAATTAATCTCCTTCATTCTATTAACTCACCTTTTCCAGTTGCATCAACTTAAAATTAAGGCAACCCAGGTTACTTACTTTTTTAAGTTAAACCAACAATATTTTTTTACAGTGTAGTAATCACAACATTTTTTCTTTTGTCAAAGCAACTTAAATACTTTATTTAGTTCAGATAACATATAATTTTGAGTTTCTGATGATTAAATTTTATCTCCTTCATTGTATTAACTCACTTTTTCCAGTTCAATGAACTTAAAATTTTAAGGCAACCAGGTTACTTACTTTTTTTAAGTTAAACCAACAATATTTTTTTACAGTGTGTATTTAATAAATACAGTCCTAGTGAAGAAAAGTGACTCCTTTCAAAAAACCCTTTAAAAAGTGTAATTGTTTCAACACAAAATGCTCTTTTCCCACAACAGGACGACACACACGTACGTGGTGTGTATTACCTGTGAGAGTCAGGAGCCAGCAGCTCCACAGGACCCAAAGCAGAGTCTTCATTTTAGGCACAAGCTGTATCTCCAGAGTTTGGTCCCCTCACCACCGTACACACACCTCAACAAACTCGCTCACACTCACATATCCCGCTCCACAGTCTGTGTACTCTCACTAACCGGCGGCCCGGTGGGATTCTGTTCGTTTCCATAGCGGTTGCAGGGCCGAACCTCTCCAACAAACCCCTGACACGGTCACCTGATTGTTTTTCTCCTCCCTGCAACCTGACTTGTGAAATGCAGTGTCCGTGATTGGTCGGGAGGTCAAAGAATTATGGGAGGGAGAGAAGAATGTGTTTGGAATCTGTGGCGGCCCTGGCAGGCACCTGTTGGTGTGTGTGTGTGTGTGTGTGTGTGTGTGTGGTAGAGGGGATATTTTTGTGGGAGAACAAAGGGAAGAGGTGGGCACGACTGTTCCTTTCCACAGGGTGAGATAGGACATCATTTAACATACTCTCTCACACACACACACACCGTACACTGCTCCCGTACTTTTTTAGGGGACTCCCCTTTCACACTTGCTCTTAATATAGCTCAATATGTGTTTATACACTCTAATACAGTAAGCAGTGCTTCCAGAAAAGAGCTTTTTGTGATTGTTGTGGGCAAAAAAAACTTGATTTTGCGGCCGGTTTTCTTAAAGGGGTCATATAATGCCATTTTTGTAAGTTAATATGAATGTTTAGGGTCTAAATGAAAACTTTGTAATATACTTTTATTAAAAAATTCTCATTAGTATTTAAAGAAAACACTAATTTTACCTGGTCAAAATCAGCAAGCCGTTTCAGTGCATATGCCTTTAAATGATAATGAGCTTCGCTGACTCCGCCCCTCTGTTCTGCTTTGACACGGCTGAAGTGTTGCCTTGACAACAGTTGAGGGATATTTTGGAGAGAGAATGGCAGCGGGAGTCTCTGAGCACACATCTGTGCAACCGTATCAGTTTGAACCGGAGTCGCACCGGAACAAGATGGCCGCCGCAAAGAAGTTCGACAATTAAGTCTGAACAGGACGTTTCTGTCACTTGGATCTATTTTTGCATGCACTGGAAGGGTAGAGGTGTATAAGTTAGTTAATTGACAGATTGACATAACAACTAATGGTCATGAAAAACTTAACCACGGTAATTAGAAAATACTACTGGTTTACTACTGATATAAAGCTTAATGCTAAATCCTGAAGTATCCCTTTAAATGATGGTTGTGTACAGGCACTGCCAACACACATTGCAGTACACTCTTAGAAGAAAAGGTTCTATTTAGAACCTTAAAAGGTTCTATCAGCGCTACGTATTTGGAACCCCTAAAAGTTTCTATACACTCTTAAAAAAGGGTTCCTTTGGGTTCTATATAGAACCCTGGGGTTTCATATTTGGCCAATAGAACCTTTTACCAAAAAAATGGTTCTATATATGAGTTCCATATATGAAGCGGGGGATGGAACCATTTCTGGTTCTAAATAGAACCATTTCTTCTAAAAGTGTACACTCTTAGAAGAAAAGGTTCTATATAGAACCTTAAAAAGTTCTAAAGCGCTACGTATTTGGAACCCCTAAAAGTTTCTATACACTCTTAAAAAAGGGTTCCTCTGGGTTCTATATAGAACCCTGGCGCTCCATACTTGGCCAATAGAACCTTTTACCAAAAAATGGTTCTATATATGAGTTTCATATATGAAGCGGGGGATGGAACCATTTCTGGTTCTAAATAGAACCATTTCTTCTAAAAGTGTACACTCTTAGAAGAAAACGTTCTATATAGAACCTTAAAAAGTTCTAAAGCGCTACGTATTTGGAACCCCTAAAAGTTTCTATACACTCTTAAAAAAGGGTTCCTCTGGGTTCTATATAGAACCCTGGCGTTCCATACTTGGCCAATACCACCTTTTACCAAAAAAAAATGGTTCTATATAGAACCATTTTGGAGTTCCATATATGAAGCAGGGGATGAAACCATTTCTGGTTCTAAATAGAACCATTTCTTTTAAAAGTGTACACTCTTAAAAGAAAAGGTTCTATATAGAACCTTAAAAGGTTCTAAAGCGCTACGTATTTGGAACCCCTAAAATGCAATGCATGGGAATGATCACAAAATTCAAGATATGGGGGTTAAACAAATGTAATTAATCAAGATCACACGAAGAGTGCCATTTCAGTTTTTATCCTCCAAAAAATCAGCATGATTAAAAGTTACTACAACAGTTTAATTAACAATAATTTAATTACAACTACAAAATGTTGCAGAATAGTGTAATATATGAATGAATAATAGCCTATAAATAACCTTTGTGCCAAAGGGGTTCTTTCTTGTCATTATCATCTTAATTTTTTGCATTAAAGGTCCTTTGCAGTTGATCAAGAACCCAATGCAACTTGTTAAAGTGCAAGTACCATTATATGACCCCTTTAAAAAAATGCAATGGAATATGCAGGATATTTATGCAATTGCACGCAATGAAATTGCAGGAACTTGCAAAAACTGTGATTTGACGAAAAAGAGAAAAAAAGTGATTTCTCCCAACACCCTGTTCTCACTAGGCTATAATATAGGCTATAAAATCCTATAATTAGCAAAGATTTAAAGAGTTATAAGCATAGTTAAGGATTTATACACATGTTTTATTAAGATCCATTCTTAATTCATAATTCAAATGAATAAAATTAAAAATTAATTATTCAGTTATAAAAAACGTAAAAGTTATTTAAAATTAGCTTTTATTATTAAATTATTTATTTTTTAAAATTATTTAATTATTAAATCTTTTAAAAATTATTCCGTTAAATTTAATGGAATTTTACTATTAATTGAAATGCAGAAACACAATGGAAGCGAATGGGGTTCAGTTTTCAAGGGCAGACACACACACACACAATCACTCTCAGCATCTCACATCTAGCTCAGAAATGAGCACAATGACAACAGCTTAAAGTATTCAAAGGTAACCGTATGGAGCCGTGCAATTTTAGTAATAACAATCATTGCAGCAACGGCTGTTTATTGATTTAGAGCGCAGTCGACGTGCTTTAGACAACTGTTAGCCGAGATGCTGACAGGACAAACGGACAGGCTGTAAATTACGCTCGGACAAGAGCAACACAAACAACACAAACAATCTCCTCTGAGAATATCTCATTCAAAACACCCTTAAACTCAGAGATGCACAGAGTTAGTGTGGGCAGTGAAACATCGGCGTTCGTTCAGATCGTTCGCTGTGTAATTTATAAGACTTACATACGGTCAGGGGCGAAAATTTCATCAAAATGTTGGGGAGGACAATAAACATAACAATTCCCAAGAGCAAATTTTGAAGGGGACACCAATAATACAGGCAAAAAAAAATACAGAGGAAAGCAACCCGGTCTCATCCCAATTCGTCATATAACTGACGTTTTGGGACGTCTTTTGACCATTCGTCAATATACGACTTTTTAGGGCCCCCTTAAACGTCGGTAGATGACATTATGGGACCCTAACTCTACCTCAGACCTAAACCTAACCCTAAACCCAACTCGTCACCTAACTGACGTTAAAGGTAAAGCGTCAGTTGTATGACGACCTGGGATCGTCATCTACCGACGTTTAAGGGGGCCCTAAAAAGTCGTATATTGACGAATGGTCAAAAGACGTCCCAAAACGTCAGTTATATGACGAATTGGGATGAGACTGTGTTACGGAAAGCCTCACTACTATTATTAGTGTAGCATATACTGTAGGCTATTAAACAAGCTAGGTAAACGCATAGACTATTATAAACAAGGAAGGGTAACGTTATAATCGCTAACATTAACATGCAATGACAAAAGTACACTGATTACTAGGGTTGGGTATCGAGAATCGAGTATCGATTGGAACCGGGACTACCTTTTCGTTTTTCCCGGAATCGTTCAAAAGTTAAAATTTCGATTCCTAGTTTCGATATTCACAGTCCGCCGACCAGAAGTAGAAACCGCTGAACAACACCAACGAAGAAGCGTCTACCGGAAGTGTTGGCATAACCGCGCGAGTCGAACATGAGTAGCTTACGTCGGCGGTCCAAAGTGTGGCTTCACTTTTCTAAAAATAACAAAATCTCGGCAAAACGCAAAATTTGTGACAGAAGGAGTGTTTCCTTCAGAAAGACCGTTGGTTAGCAAGGTTAGCTAAACTTTTTTGACCCTGCCTCTTAAAAGAATCGGAATCGAGAATCGTTGGGAACCGGAATCGAAACAAGGAATCGGAATCAGAATCGTTCAAATTCAAACGATACCCAACCCTATTGATTACACAATCATATTTGTTTTTTGACATGATTTATTATAATGACTCAGCACAATCTATATTAAAGAGAAAATAATCACTTCATCTGATGTTTAAAGTGAATAAAATAACATTGATTAAAGGGGGTCTGACGGACGAGAAGCGAAGCGCCGCGTCGCGTCTAGGACAACTCCAGGTAGGACGCACACTTTCTCATCAGTGTATGGCCAGCAACATTGTAATGTTTAATGGCATGAAATGAAGATAATGTCTGTTCTATTTTATCATTGTACTGTACAATTAAATACAAAAATATATATTAAATGCTGAAAACTTTACCTCAGAGTAACTGAATGAATTGAGAATCTCACCTGAAAAATCCAATAACATCAGCAATTGTCATTCAAGCAGCTGATTTCTGTAAATGAATGCAAAACTAAATGTATATTGCAGCACAGGGCGAAATCAGGATCCATCAGCACCGATTTGAGACAAAAATAATTTAAATTCGGTGGCGCATCAGGGTTTTGAACACGGTCCTGAGCCATCGCTGGGAGCCGCGGACAGACGCCGAATGGCACCGCCGGTGTGCGTTTCTCTCTAAATGAAATGAGACTTTGTGACGTGTCCTACTCTTGCCATACTTCATACTTCAGTGCAATAAAATTTATTATAATATTCATTTTATAATAAATTCAAAAGCAACACACATGAAAAGAGCTATGAAAGGGAGTGGGAATGGCAAACGAGTGGTCCTCCGCTGCCATCTACTGTCAATTTCATGTTAAACGTGTTTGTTTTCCACCAGGCAACAGAGAATATTTATCTCCATGAACGAAATTGAGAAATATAGATCTTTAAAGGTCATTTTACCCCACAAATGCAGGAAAAAAAGTTTTAAAAATTACATTTGTTGAAGATATATAAAAACATATTACCAACATATTGCTAATCTAGACAAGCACAGTAATCAAAAGTGTGTCTATATTATTAATGAATATTAGCTGGTTATTTAAAAATGAATAGAAATTAACTCAATATTCAGGGGTTGACTTGATTGGTAGTGTAGAACCTACTGTATTGTTCATGCCTACCCTAGTATACAAACAACACAGTTGTACACTAGGGATGGGCAACGATTAATCGCGATTAATCGTTAGCAAAATAAAAGTTTGTGTTTACTTTATATATGTGTGTGTAGTGTGTATAATTAGTTTGTATATATAAATACACACACATGCATGTATATATTTAAGAAAAATGTGTTATTAATATGTCAAATATTTATATATAAAATTAATTATGTATAAATATATATAAAGTATACACATGCAAATATTTCTTAAATATATACATGCATGTGTGTGTATTTATATATACAAATTAATTATACACGCTACATACACATATAATATGTAAACACAAACTTTTATTTTGCTAACGATTAATCGCGATTAATCGGTGCCCATCCCTATTGTACACACATGTAGTCAATTTACAAAATGTATTATCATACATATTTTTTAACAACACACACACACTCTGCACAAGAAACTTTTTGTATTGCGGATTTTCTAAACACCTTTGCTCTTTATTTATCACATAAAAACTTTCTTTAAAAACATCATGACTAGAACAGCCTTCACACACTTCTTGCACACCAGGCATAAATGCATGTAGACTACACTCTCAGAAATAAAGGTCCAAAAGCAGTCACTGGGGCGGCACCCTTTCTAAAGGCAACCCTCTGCACCAGATTGACCCCTGAAGGGTGCATATTACTCTCTTAAACACACATGATATTCCTAGGTATACATATTAGTATCTAAATTGTGCATATTAGTAACATTCGTTAAGGTGCCGTTCCAGTGACAGCTTTTTTCCCCCGGTAAAAAGTAGTATCATTTATTTGATCAAAAATACAGTAAAGTTTGAGAAACGGTAATTTTGAGAAATATTAATCACACTTAATGATTTCTATTTGAATATATTTAAAAAATATAATTAATTCCCGTGATCAAAGCTGTATTTTCAGCATCATTACTCCCGTCTTCAGAGTCACATGACCCTTCAGAAATCAGTCTAATATGATGATTTGATGCTCGAGAAACATTTCTGATTATCATCAATGCTGAAAACAGTCGTGCTGAAACCTGAGATCGTTTTTATCAGGATTCTTTGATGAATATATAGTTTAAAATAGCATTTATCTGACAGAAATCCTTTGTAACATTATAATGTCTTTACAGCCACGGTTCATTCATTTTTAAGCATCCCTGCATTTCTTTAAAATAATTATTTCCAGATATATAATCCATAGATTATTTTATTCTATTCACAGACCTAATTGTTTAAAATCCTACTAAACTCGGCAATAATAAAGCTGTTTTGATGCATCCATCCATTGTCTTAATGGAAATATTATGTAGCAAAAATTCAGGAAAAATTCAAAAGCCTTTCTAAAGAGTTTCCTGAATTTTGGCTAAATATGATTATCCCATTTCAAATATTTTGAGTCCTGGAAGCGCTCCTCTATATGAATCGCTGTGCTTTTTGTGAAACACTGAACAGTGTCTAACACATCACATGCCCAATGTTTGTGAGCGGTCAGGTTTAGGGGAAGGGGTCAGTGGGAGTGGCATTGAAGCTGGCATAAGTGAAGATGCCCAGCGTCCCAACGGTGGTAAAAACCACAAAGATCCAGAGAAAGAGTCGATCAACCACCATGGCAACAAACTGCCAGTCCTCCTTCAACTGAGAGACAGACAGAACGAGGACAAGAAGAGAGAAAAACGAGATGGAAAATAGTGAGAAGGACAGGAACATGAAGATTTCGAGAAGCAGGAAGAGTAACCAGACTTGTGCACAATGCAGAATTGAATTGAGAATGACTCCTGGATTTGATTTGATGTCAGAAACATGATCAAAGCATAGAGAGTCTAAGCCCCTTCCCTTCCGGTCGACCACCATGGGACCTTGTGCCCTGAATTGCACGCATGATGTCTGTCAATTTAAAAGATACAATTTAAAGTCAAGAAAGTCGCAGTTTGATGTAACACTGTTGAGGTTTAAGACTGTGAATATACTTAATTACAAAGACTACAAACCCCAAAGGTGCACATTTTCACTCAATGAATGAAGCTAACTTTACCAAAACCGACTCTATCGAAGCTAATTTTATTGAAGCTAACATTACTGAAGGTCACATTACTGAAGCGAACTCTACTGAAGCTAACATTACTGAAGCTAACATTACTGAAGCTAACATTACTGAAGCTAACACTACTGAAGCTAACATTACTGAAGCTAACATTACTGAAACTAACTTTACTCAAGCTAACATTACTGAAGCGAACTCTACTGAAGCTAACATTTCTGAAGCTAACATTACTGAAGCTAACGCTACTAAAGCTAACATTACTGAAGCTAACATTACTGAAGCTAACTTTATTGAAGCTAATATTACTGAAGCCAACTTTACTGAAGCCAACATAACTGAAGCTAACGTTACTAAAGCTAACATTACTGAAGCTAACATCACTGAAACTAACTTTACTGAAGCTAACATTACTGAAGCGAACTCTACTGAAGCTAACATTGCTGAAGCTAACATTACTGAAGCTAACTTTACTGAAGCTGACTTTACTGAAGCTAACATTACTGAAGCTAAGATTACTGAAGCTAACATTACTGAAGCTAACTTTACTGAAGCTGACTTTACTGAAGCTAACATTACTGAAACTAACTTTACTGAAGCTAACATTACTGAAGCTAACTTTACTGAAAATAACTTTACTGAAGCTAAGATTACTGAAGCTAACATTACTGAAGCTAACTTTACTGAAAATAACTTTACTGAAGCTAACATTACTGAAGCTAACTTTACTGAAGCTAACTTTACTGAAGCTAACTTTACTGAAAATAACTTTATTGAAGCTAACTTTACGTAAAATAACTTTACTGAAGCTAACATTACTGAAGCTAACATTACTGAAGCTAACTTTACTGAAGCTGACTTTACTGAAGCTAACATTACTGAAGCTAATGCTACTAAAGCTAACATTACTGAAGCTAACATTACTGAAGCTAACATTACTGAAGCTAACTTTACTAAAGCTGACTTTACTGAAGCTAACATTACTGAAGCTAACATTACTGAAGCTAACTCTACTGAAGCTAACTACTGTCATTGTTTCTATAGTCTTACGTTACGCAGTCATTAGGGATGAGTCGCGATCTTTGATTAGTCGAACTGCGTTCGAAAATCGATCATAAAATTGCCTTTTCGAATATCATCATATTTTCGCGCAATTCAAATGTGACATAATAGACGGCGCACCAACTGTCACAGATCGCGCAGCAGTGTATTTTCCTGTTGAGGACACAAGGTGTCTCTAACATGAATGAATCCCTCTACTGCACGATCTAGGACAAACAACAGAAGAAGAGCATCCTCATGTTAACAGTTAACAGTTAGGTAGTAACATTGACTACCATACATATTTTTTACGAAACAAGGTCCCGTGAGCCAGAAGCGGAGGGGGAGGGGCTTATTTTGAATTTGAATCCATTGAATAAATATGTAAAGAAATTCTTATACTGTAAAGCTCATATATATATATATGTATGTATGTATGTATATAAACAATTCTGCACAAGTCTGCTGGTTGTGATTGTGAATGACTTACAGCCACGTAGTCTTTCTCGGCCTGCAGTTGCTCCGCGATGTAAGTGATGGCGTCCACGGCCGCCTTGAGCTCTGGAGGGAGACACAGGAAATGACTCGGGCCGTCGATGAACTTCCTCAGGTCAGTGCATTGACCATCGGGCTGGAACCTGCAACACAAGAGCAATATCACTGTACACTGCAACCAGGGCTGGGGATTAGCATCACAAGTTTCCCAAAAGATGACTTTCTTAAGGAACTAGTAAAGTAATGTAGCCTGGCTAACGTCAGACCACATTGACATCGAGATGTTAATTTTCTCGTATTTGAGGTGTGGTTTACGAATGCCCAGAGCCGTTTATTGGGTGCTACGAATGTCTATCTAACACGCATGTACGTAGCTCGTAGCCAATCGTTTCACTTATACCAGATGACGGGTCAGAGATTTATAGGAAATAAATCTTAGGAAATAGTCTCGATAAGTCGATCCCCGAACGCTATTCATACAGTTCAGAAGTTCGTTGAACTTCATACAGTTCAGCTCACTCAGCACGGCGTTCGGGGATCGACTTAACGAGACTATTTCCTAAGATGGCTTCTGAATGTATACACAAAGTAAACGGTCTTTATAACTTATGTTCTTATTAAACGGTCTGTACACTTACAAAGTTGTCAATGCTTCGTTTTGCATGTATGGAGTCTTGTTATGTTCCTGTGTTAGTGTGGGGCTATTTTGAGCCTTGTTAGTGGTATAAACTATGGATTTCTTTTTAGTTGGTCAATGCCCCCAGTACTGGCATTATACGCTAAACAGTTTTTAGAGATAAAACTCTTTACATTCGATTATCATGAAAACAAACCTCAGAGAACGATTGACGAGGTACCGATGTTTTATTAGACCAAAAGTTCATTGTTCGCCGGAGTTCTCCTTTAATGAACGAAACACCTCGAAAAAAAGATTCGTTAATTTCGACGAACGAGATCGAACAATAGAGTCAGCAAAACGTTCCGAACGTTAGGATGTACATTTATAAATTTATTCACTTTTGCTGTGAAAAGGCCAAAAATATAACTTTATGTCGTTACAAAACAATCAAGAAAGTTTTGTAACAACACTTTCCATAAAAAGTAACGTAGACTCACTGTATTCCGGACGTCACGGTATTCCGGACACTTGACCTTTTTTCGCAAATTTTTATAAATAAACACTTTCAGGTCACGGCATATATATATATATCCGTGTCATCTTTGCCTCATCCTCTTTCTGATTCCGACCAACTTGCTTCCAGAGCCAGTCGTTTCAAAGAAATCAACGTGAGTTTCTAACTTACACCATTGACTGTTCAGAAAATGACGAGGGGAAGGTTTTCCGGCAGGACAAATGGACGAGGGGATAATATACCTCAATAGAAAACGGCTCTTAAAACACGATTACCCACCAGAAAATGAGGAAAAAAACATTCTTATGGTCTTATAAAATAATTATGAGTTACAATTTGCAAATATTTGTACTTTAAGGGATTAAAAAAATAATAATATTTAAAATTCTTAAATATAACTTCAGAATATAATGCTCAAATGAGCAGTTGTCGATTAAATGAGCGTATAGATGCTTATACAACAAAATTATGGAGATGAATATGATTATTTTACCAACTTATAGTCGTTAAAATGTACGCGTTTTACATTAGAAATGACTGTCCGAAACACAGTGCGTAGAAATTTTCAGGTGTCCGGAACACCGTGAGTCCTCATGGTAATCCGGACACTGCGTCTCTCGGCAGTTTTTTCAGGATTTCTCTAAAATTATTTGCTCAAAATGTGTCAAACAAACTTTGAAACGTGTGGAAGGCGTGTCCCCAGAGACAGACGAGCTATCAGGTTTATCTTTCAGCTGGTTGGTATCTAAAAGGACGTTTTACTGTGCAAAGTGTCCGGAATACAGTGAGTCTACGTTAACTTTCCACAACACTGATTTATTCAGATAAGGGCAGGCTTGGCATTATTTAATGTGTGAACTGCCCAGAAACATGCTTTATATAAACACACACACAGACACACACAATACATTGCAAGCACAAGGTCCCGTTGAACATACACACTGTAAATACACACTTCTCCTTCAGGGTAGTGATAGTTACCTTCAAATGTTTGTACACACATACCAGAAATGTTCTGTTACATATCAACCATATTCATGTGCCACTAGTAACCCCAAGGTCATGGGTTTCAGTCCCAGTAAGTGAATGCATGAACTGTTCAAATATAAACTTTGAATGCAATGCAAGAAGCTTTTGGATAAAGGCATCAATATAAAATATAATGGTAACACTTTACAATAAGGTTAATTTATTAAACATTAGTTCATGCATTAACTAACCATTTGTTACTGCATTTGTTATTCTTTGTTAACATTAGTTAATACAAATCTAGCTGTTCATTGTTTGTTCATGTTAGTTCACAGTGCATTAACTAATGTTAACAAGATTTTAATAAAGTATTAGTACATGTTGAAATTAACATTATCAAAGATTAACAAATGCTGAATAAGTATTGTTCATTCTTTGTTAATGTTAACTAATGTAGTAACTAATGAACCTTATTGTAAAGTGTTACCAATATAGGGTCATTGACTGTGGTAAAACATGCTTAAACTTAAAGGGATCTTTTATTATCCATATAATAGAAGTCAATGGGAACTGAAATGGTGTCCTTACTAACATTTAAGTAACACAGGTTCAAAATGAGATAAGGGTAAGTAAACTGATTTTTTATTTTTTATTTTATGCGTATACTATTCTTTTAAATATATTTTGTTCTCAAGTTGAAGAGTTGACCTCAGTAAATTTCTCAGATTGTATCAGGAAGTTATGAACACGAGTCTAAATCCATGCTGGATCAGATTACTTTGTCCTTGAGAAAAGGGTGTAAGCATTTAAAGCCTTAGAATGCACTGGGATGTGCACCGTGTGTGTGTGTGTGTGTGTGTGTGTCCACATAATCCCACATCAGAAAAAGAAGCAGTTTCTCAAAAGCCCCGTGTCAAGGTGACCCGTTCCGATGAGGACTGACTGACATAACGTGATCAAATCTCTTCAGAAAACGTGGACTAAACCGCTCAATTCATGTGGATTAGTTTTACGATCTTTTTGAAGCGTCAAAGTTTGCGTAAACTGTCAAAGGAGGGCCAGAAAGCTCTCAGATCTCATCAAAACGACCTTCATTAGCGCTCCGACGATGAGCGAAACTCTTACGGGTTTGGAACGACGAGTATTTACTATCCCTTTAACTCATTCATTCTTTCCTTTTAAAACACTCACCCAATCATTCAGTTAGTCATAACTTTCTTCACCCCGCCCGAATCTGTTTAATGCTGATGGTGTAACCACCCACCCATGAAATCCTCCCGATGTGCTGATGAAATGCTCATCACCGCTGATGTGTTGCATTCCTCTTTTGAGAATCTGTTCACGAACATCTGTTTCATTATGAATCCCCTTCTCTTTCTTTCTCTCCCACTGCTCCTCATTAATTTCCCAGATATGCTGCACCTCCCCATCCCACCACGAGGGGGCAGTGTGACTCTTCACTCCTCGTCTGTGTTTGTGCATTCAGGTGCTGGGACGGACCGGAGCTCATTGCAGGTTCCCCAGTGAGCTTCAGTGACCCGAGAGGAACCCCATTAGACTGAGACATACGTTAGTGCCGGGCGGAGAGACGGGAAACAGGAAAGCTTTAAAGGAGTAGTTCACATTTAAAAAAAAACAAAACTTTTGCTGATAATTTACTCGCCCCCATGTCATTTAAGATGACGATGTCTTTCTTTCTTCAGTCGAAAAGAAATTAAGGTTTTTGATGAAAACATTCCAGGATTTTTCTCCATATAATGGACTTCAATGGGAACCAAACGGTTCAAGGTCCAAATGAGAGTTTCAGTGCAAACTGTTCAAAGGGCTTTAAACGATTCCAGACGATGAATAAGGGTCTTATCAAGCTGAACAAATCTTTTTTCAAATCTTATCAAGTGAAACGATTGCTCGTTTGATAAATAATTAGCAAAGTTTAAGTTTTATAAGGACAAATGCTCGCCTTGATCTGTTCTGTGATGCTCGTTTGTGACGCTCCTCGTTCATAAAATTAACAAATCTTTTCCCAAGTCAATTCATTCAGTTCGTTCGTTGATTGAACCAAATGACACGAAGAAAGATTCGTTCATTTTGATAAACCAGTTCGAACAGGAGAGTCACAAACGCGCTTCACAGAACAGAGCAAGACGACCATTTGAGCTTATAAAACTTAATTTTTTTTTAATTCATTTTTTAAATGAGCCCAAACGGTTCAAGGTCCAAGGTGAGAGTTTCAGTGCAGCTTCAAAGGGGCTTTAAACGATTCCAGACGATGAATAAGGGTCTTATCAAGCGAAACGATCACTCTTTTAAAAAATAAAAAAGTTTACGTTTTATAAGCTCAAATGCTCGCCTTACCGCTCGTGACTCTCCTGTTCGAACTCATTCATCAAAATGATCTTTTTTCGTGTCATTTGGTTCATTCAACGAATGAAATGAATGAATTGACTCAGGAAAAGATTTTTTCATTTTTATGAACGAGGAGAGTCAAGAACGAAGACATCACAGAACAAAGAAAGGCGAGCATTCGAGCTTATAAAACTCTATTTATTAAATGAGCGATCGTTTCGCTTGATAAGACCCTTATTCATCGTCTGGAATCGTTTAAAGCCCTTTGAACAGTTTGCACTGAAACTGTCTTTTGGACCTTGAGCGGTTTGGTTCCCATTGAAGTCCATTATATGGAGAAAAATCCTGGAATGTTTTCATCAAAAACCTTAATTTCTTTTCGACTGAAGAAAGAAAGACATGGACATCTTGGATGACATGGGGGCGAGTAAACTATCAGCAAAAGTTTGTTTTATTTTTTTTTTAAAAAGTGAACTCCTCCTTTAAAGGTGCCATATGAAATAATTGAGGTAAAAATATCCAAAAAATGAGCTACACACATCAAAAGAATGAGAAGAAATAAGTGCAATGATCTCATTAAAAAACTGACAAGTTATAGTGCTGCCAAGATATAAACCTAAATTAGCATGCTAAATTACTAGCCCCGGCTCGGCAGGTGTCGTAATACCAGTTTTGGCCATGGGAGGCAGTATGCGGGTGAGCAACATTACCACCAGCCAGACTGCAATATACGAGTAACTCTTATATTATATATTATTATTAAATATAACTCTTATACACACAAGCGCGGCTTGTGTGTACTTGAACCAGCTTGAACCTGATGTCAGTCTTGTGTAAAATACAGCCCACTACTACATTTCAGTTCAGGGAAGAGTTAAAAAAAATGATTGGTCGATATTATGCATGAGGATTACACTTTGGTATGTTGTAACATACTGTATCTTTCAACAGTGTTCGTTTTCTTCTACCATTAGCTAGTTGAGATGATCGTTTCACGTGCGTTAGGGATCTGTCGTGTAAAGCGCCAAAACTGTATTTATTGTTAGAATTGCGTAATAAAATGAACAGAATCTGAGAGCTAACATCGGTCTCCGTGTCCTTTTCTGTGCATGACAAAATGGATGTGCGGCGTGAGGTGTGTTAAAAGTATCGTTGTGTGTCTCACGGTGAATTTGTGAGAGTTGGCAGCTCTGAAAGGCGCTAGCTTGGTCCACGTCAGGGAATGCTGTCTGTCAACTAACGCCCGTTTCACACATACTCCGTTTGCAGTGCGTATGCGGTGAGTGTTGCGGTGCGTATCCGGTACAGGAGCCGCACGCGCTAAAGTGCTTTCACATATACTGCGATTGCAGTGCGTGAGCTGTACCACAAACACTCGCAATTTTTATTTCAAAATCAGAAGTTATGCAGCAATAGAGTGACCAGTGACCAACAATCCTGTTATCCATGTCCTGTTTTGACGTCCTGTCCTGGCCGTTTTTTATAAAGTGATGTCCTGGTTTTCAAAAAAAAAAAAAAAAAAAAAAAAAAAAAAACGCTGGGAAAGATCAGCTTTAGAGCAAAATATAGGAGATGAGCAAACAAGGATTATGAGGAAGAAAACTAGTTCGTTTTTGTACGTTTGTGAGAGGTATTTTTGTTCAATTTGAAGGTATTTCTTTTAGTTAATTATTTCGCTATATATTTATTTTTTCTAATACAGAAGAGACATTATTTTTTAATCATTATTTCATTCATTATTTTTTAAACCTGTCATAATAAAACATGTTGAGTATCCTCTGAGAAGCCTGGGCTATCTGAATTTGTGTCTTAATATAACAATTTTCTATCCACAGAGGGGGCATTGCCTATAATTGTAGGGCCTATTGAAATTAATAAGGCATCTTTGAGTAAACTTCGAGTATCAATTGTTTTCTGGGCCATGTGTCCTGGTTTTTGGTAATCAAAATATGTTCACCATATGCAGCAACTTTTATTAAAATAAAAGTTTTGCCATGGCTTTGCGATTCTCTTTTATAAACTTGAATTGACGCATGCTCGTTTAAACACTTTAAACAACGAATGCATACAATTCCATGCATTACTTATATATTAAGATGTCTTAAAGTAAAAATATGAAACAATTTATGGAGAGATTACTACATTTTATTGAATTAAATACATTTATGGTGAAACTACTGCATTTCGAGGGCAATCTGAGTTCATTTTGACCACGAATAGTGCGCTGTCACTTTATTTCTGCGTTTGCAGCACAGCAGAAATAGACTCGGTACGGAAACGATCTCTGCACTGCTGTATACGCACCGCAACTGGAACGGATCGACGGACTGCATCCGCGTGCAGTGTGAAAGCTCTGACCAGTTAACATGGGTACGGAAAAAAATACGGACCGCATACGCACTGCAAACGGAGTATGTGTGAAACGGGCGTAATGATAAAAATGTAACATGAACAAAACGAATACCATAAACTAGAAATAAGAGCCTGGGCTTTAATTTTCCCATATCGACAAAATGCACCGACTTGAGACGGCCTTTATAATTTATTATTGAGATGTTGTTCATTTAGTCTCTAATCTGTAAAAAGCTCCAAATGCTCCACGTGAAACTGCAGTCTTCCAACCTTTTACTATCGTGTCAATTGATTTGATAAATATGCGGTAGGGAGACAGAGCAACACAGCGCTCGCCTGTGTTTGAAGACATGAGTGCACGCAGCCGCGGAGGTATTTCTGGAGGTATACTGCCCCCATCTGGTATGGAATATGGTGTATGATTTGATTTTTTTATCCCAGAGGGCACCTTTAACATCTAGCATGTACCTTCATTTAGATCCTGGAACAGCATTAACATGATCGTGCTTTTATCCACAGTGACGTACAAGGCACACATTTTTTACATTCCTATTAGTTCTTGACGCCAGCCCAAAACCCGGCCACAAAATTTTTTGGTCGGGAAGTTCGGGCTAGACTCGATCTATTGAGGAGTGATCGAGTCTAGCCCGAATGATCGGTTCAGAAATCGTTGAATTGACCTTTGGCTATAAGCCACGCCCTCAAACGCAATGAGCCAATCACAGTAAAAGTCATACAGATCAGCTCACGTTAAAAAGCAAACGGTGTCAGCAAACGTCTTGCATATCTTGATTAACTCGGATGGCGATAATCAAAGTCTGGCTAGTGGCTGCACAAGACTAGCAGTGTATTAAATGAATGAAAGAAAAGGTCAAAGGCATCCTCTGCCAGTCTTTGTTCGCTCTTTCCTCCTCCCTCCTCATCGACAGACACAGATGACTAATCAGGAAAGACTAATTTGACTAAACCATGGTGGAAATGGTGCCAAAACACACTATAAACCCAATTAAAAAGCACAATACCACTGCCTCATCGAATTTCCCTTCCTCATCTTCCTTCCCTCTCTCTCACACACTCCTGATTCAGGACGGGTCTGATGTGTCAGAGCCCGTTTGTGCTGATCGGTATTATTTTAGTGATGATCTCTTCTCCTTTTCACACCCCCCACATTCACATATACCCCAGATACACAGAGCAATTCCCTGGTTGAGATGATTTAAAGTGTGTGTGAGAGAGTGAAGGATTAATCAAACCCTAAGGCGATCAGCCATGCTCTCTCTCACACACACACACACGAAAATGCCTTTATTTAGCATTTTAATAATTAAACAGGCGAAATTTTTGGGATGAAATCCAAGGAAACAAGAACATCTGACCATATCTGTATAAAAGAGTCACATGATACATGTTACAAATGTAGTTATGTGATTCCCCAGCTAACATAGATGTGCTCCGAGAAGTTTTTCACTTAGAAACATTATTTTTCAATGTTCTCTGAACTTCGTAAAATACCGTAACAAGTATTACGATAGATAAATAATGTTTTTGTGAAAATTTTTTGAGAATATTATTGAAAAACAGATAACTTTAATTAAAAAGTTCTATTAAAGTTACTAGATTTAGATCTTTTGAGTCCCGGATTTTCAATGTGTCTTCTTGGGTCTTTAACCTCCTTATTTGGCGCGAAAATGCACAAGCCGAACTTAAATGGTTGTGATTCAAGAATGCTTTGGGATATAAATGTGATTGGTCTTGTTTTAAAGAAGACATATTTTTGTAAAAGATAAATAATTGAGAAAGTGAAACAGATTATGATTTTATGAAAATGTTAAATAAAATATATATTTTTCAAAACCTGGTGGACTGAACAAGTTCTGTTTTACATTTTTAGGTTGATATCTCAAAAAAATGAGCTTTCGGTGAGATTGTGTTTGGCCGCAGTACCACACTTTCCCACTAGGGCACAACCAGACCCCATCACTGCCCATATAAGGGCGTCGCCATTTTCATATGTGTTTTGAATGATCTGAACCTTCATTTTACCATACTATTTCCACAATTTTCATACAATTTATGAAGTAGGCATCCTATTCAGAGGTAGTAAGGCATATTCTGATATGAATTCAACCTCTAATAATCACATAAAAATAACAAGCATGTGCGTTATAGCTCGCTGCCACATCACAAAATGGTGAATGTATAATTTTTGTTCTTTAAATTTAAAACATTTTCAGACCCTTTTTTCTAAAATAAAATTAAATGGATGTCATCTTTTGAATTAATGGCTTGAAAACACACTGAGGTTTCTACCATTCGTTTTATTTCAAAATAAAGGTCTTAACACGCCTTAGGCGAACGAAAATATTCTTGCTGAAAATTAGAGCCCGACCGATAAAGGATTTTGAAGGCCGATACCGATACAAATATTTTTGGGTTTTAAAATCCGATATTCCGATATATCGGCCGATATTTCATTTATTTATTTTAAACTGGACATGATAGTCACAAATTTTGTCATGGTTATTTGAGTTTAGAGAACTGTTAGGGATGTTCTTTTAATTGTTGTTCAAGCAATGTATGTTTTGTGACCAACTCAACGAGTGTTGCCAACAGGGACTGTGTAGAGTGCCCTCTGGTGGACAAACTATACAACTCCAACACTCATGACATTGTTCAAGCGTGTTTCGTCCATTTATATTTTATTTTTGAAATATTCATTTATCGACCATTATAACTGCCGAAACCGATAGTTTGGAAAATGCCTAATATCGGCCTGCCGATATATCGGTCTGGCTCTACTGAAAATTGATAGTTAATTGATAGCAAATTGACATTATTTTGAAAAATCAATCACCAAATACAGTGACACTTCAGGGGTTAAAGGTGCCTCCAAAATAATTATAATACATCCTTAAATAGGTTCATTACTGCAAACATAATATATTCTCCACCTGTGCTCATGTGGTGACACTTATCTCAAGAAACAGCCAATTCATTCCCCCATAAAACTAGCTATCTGTTCTCACTGACCCGTTTGATGACCTGAGCCTCACCTGTGGGGTTTGGGGAAGAGGAAGTTGGTGTTATTGGGCTTGCGGATGAAGTACTCGTCTGCCACTCGGCTGATGGCTTGGATGTTCTCCTTTTTGGAAGGCTTCTCGAGAAACAGAGGCGTTTCCACTTTGGGTCGCAGCATCCCCAGGTATGGAGGCAACAAGTGGATGAAGATCTAGAAGAAATGCACAGTTAGGCCTCGTTTACACTGCAGGTCTTGATGTTTACCTATATCCGATAGTTTTTTACTGTCCGTTTACACGTTCTTTTAATTGTGACCAAGTGTTTTTAAACTTGACATAGCCTACTATCTGAACTAGAGCCAGACCGATATATCGGTAGACGGATATTATCGGCTGATATATTAGGCATTTTCAAAACTATCGGTATCGGCAGTTATAATGGCCGATAAATTAATATTTTAAAAATAAAATTAAAACGGAGGAAACACTCTTGAATGAGTGTCATGTCATGAGTGTTGGAGTTGTATAGTTCGTCCACCAGAGGGCACTCTACACCGTTCCTGTTGGCAACACTCAATGAGTTGGTCACGAGACATACATTGTTTGAATAATAATTAAAAGACCATCCCCATCAGTTCTCTTAACTCGAATAACCATGACAAAATTTGTGACTATCATGTCCAGTTTTGCTGCTGTTAAATAAGCCGAGAGTGAAGCGGAATTAGCTAGTAATAGTTACGTTACGTTGTTACAGTGTAGTTGACTGACTGTCCTTTTAACTTTTGACAATGTGACTGAAGTATTTCTTTAATAGCACGTGACAGTTATAGCAATGAAACATTTCATCTCTCCTTGGCCTGTTATATTGAAAATCTATGTTTTACAATTTGCAGTATGACGTTATCCATTGCTAAATTATAACTCATCATAGACTAGCTAGCTAACCACAAAGCTAGCTAATGCCACTATCGTCAGTCTGTTCTGTTGTGACAATAAAAGAAACAAGCTTCTTTTTAAAATGCATTATCATATTATTTTAGTTAAAACTCATAAATAACTACAAATAACTAATGTTAGGGAAATCTGTTAATGTTTTGTTGCTCTTTTCTTAAAAAAAAAATATATATATATATATATAAATATATATCGGCCGATATATCGGAATATCGGATTTTAAAACCAAAAAAAAATTGTATCGTATCGGCCTTCAAAATCCTTTATCGGTCGGGCTCTAATCTGAGCCTTCGCCGATCTCGAAATATCCAAATGTATGCATTTTTTCCTGTTTACACAGTCATCATCCAATCTGTGTCACACATGAGCAAAAAAAATGGGAATCGGGTCGCATTTCACTGACAGTGTAAAAACGAGGCCTTAGACTCTTATAAAGACACACAGCTGCAGTAAAAACATGCCCATAACACCTAAAGTTCTTCTAATTCGGAAATATAAAGACTTTCAAAAATAGCAGAAACACATTTACGTGTTCAGAACAAAATCCGAGTGGAGGGAGATCTCTAAAGCAAACTTAAAGGCCCCTCCTTCAGTGCAAGTCCAAAGGACTTTTATTATATATATAATAAAAAACATATATTTATTATACACGTCAGGCAGCAATGAAAACTTAGGGTTAGAAAATTGAAGTCAGCATGAAATGGAAGTGGAAAAGACTTTGACAATTTTAGTCGATAAGTTTTAAAGGGATAAGTTTAGTCGAAAGTTATTTTAGTCGATAAAGTTTTAAAGGGACACTCCATTTTTTTGGAAATAGGCTCATTTTACTACTCCCCTAGAGTTAAAAATTTGAGTTTCGCCGTTTTCGAATCCATTCAGCCGATTTTCTGATATTTAGAAGAATATCAGTAACCAGACAGTTTCTGGTCTCATTGACTTCCATAGTAGGGAAAACAATATACTATGGAAGTCAATGAGACCAGAAACTGTCTGGTTACTAATATTCTTCTAAATAACAAAAAATCGGCTGAATGGATTCGAAAACGGTGAAACTCAACTTTTTAACTCTGGGGGAGTTGTAAAATAAGCCTATTTCCAAAAAAAGTGGAGTATCCCTTTAAATATGGATTTTTGTCTTAGACCTTTACTAACCCCCGGAGCCATTGAGGACTTTTATCATGGATTGACGCGCTTTGATGGACTTCTAAAAAATACATACCCATTGACACCCATTATAACGCTTGGATGAGCCAGGACATTTTTAATATAACTCCCAAGAACGTCATATACACCTAAGATGGCTTCCAGGTGAGTAAATCATGGGCTTCATTTTTGGGTGAACTATCCCTTTAATTAAAAGCGCTACAGTGCTTCTTTAAACTGAGTGTTGTGTAGACACGGCCGAGTCCTTGCTTTTCTCTGCATGACTTCACAAAGGATCTGAGCGAAAGAGACAGATTGCACACGGCCAGCACATCATCTCTCAGGCCTTGCTGTTACGAGGGAACGTCCTGCAAAACTGAACTGAATCTGAATAAAGAAATGCTGCAATAAATAATCTTTAGAAATAAATGTAGTTGTGCTCGAAACGGGCGTGAAAGGATGGAGAAGCTGCGACTCTAATCATTTTAAATAATGTCGCGCTTACAGACGCCAATAAAGGTTAATAGTATAACAGGCTGCTTTTTGATTTGAACAGGCTGATATTTTTGTCGATTTAACATTTTTTATCCTTTTCTCATAAGTTTGAGATTGGCAGACGGGGTTGTTTTTGGGGTGTCCGGGAATAAAAGAAAACGGTAAATGGAAACATTTTCTGCATCCGTCGTTTTAACAATGTAGCCATCAATTTGTTGAGAGCCGCTGACTCCAGGAAAAACACACAAAAGGATGTGCATCTCATTGCAAAAGCAGGCAGATTTTGTGGTTTGCTAATGGTTACTTATTCTCAACCAAAACATTTCTAGTCCAAGAAAGACTTTAAAAGATACACAATGGACTTTTTCTTCTGATTATCTTTGGGGTCTTTTTGACCCGCAAATGACTTTTGGTAAATTTTTTTAAAATGTTCTCTTTTTCCAAATGGAATGAAACTTTCTACAGCTCTTTACACTGTCATGATCTACCAAAAAAAATATTTTGGAATGATGTCTGTCTTTATATTAGCATGAAAAAAATGCCAGCACTCTTTATCTTCGGGGTCCCTGGAGACCCCGCATAGTAAATATACAAAATTCATCATTAAAATCAGAAACAACGAAGAAACAACGCAGATCACATAGACAGAAATAAAGTGGCACACTTCCAACAATGCAAAAAACATCCAAAATGCACACACACACACACACACACACACACTTCAAATACCAACACCTCCAGTAAACAGTAAACACCTCCAGTGCACCACCAGTTTTTGTTCCTAATTGTTAAAAAAATAATAATAATAATAATTGAAAATCATTTTTTTAGGAAATCTTTTATTTATTACAACAATTTTATTTGTTTTACTGCTTTATTTTCTCATTTGTTATTGCTGTTCAGTTCATTGCATGTGTTTTTTTCAACATGTAATATAACTGTTCATTTCTGTACATTTTTTTTCTTTTACAGTTCGTAACTGAAACATTGATTTAAAATCATAGAATTATATTAAAAACAGATAATTGAAATAAATGATCAAATCTAAAGACTCCAACATTTCTCTTTGTAACATCATGTTCAGGTTTGATTCTAATCATAATGTAACATTATTGAAAAAACTTTTGTCAGGACAAAAAATACTTAACTTTGATAAAAAGTTTTTTTTTTGCTATAATTGTGATTTTATAATATTTAGATATGAACCCAACTGGAAAAACGTGTGAAATAAATATAGTTTGGTTAGTCAAATAGCAAATAGCTTATAGTGGAGGTCTATGGCCATCTAGTGGTTAAAGTGATATTTTTTTATTTTAAAAGTTCATTTTCCAAAAAAGTCTCAAAAATCTTTCATTAAACCATTTTAAATGATCCATGTTATCTCCATGAATGATAATTAGAAAGCTGGGTCTTTCATAAAGTGAATTTTACATACAATGCCGTTTTTTTGTAAAAAGCCTATTTAAATAAATATTTATTTATTAATTTACAGAAATTTAAAAGATTTCAAAAATCCTCCAAAAACTGCACAAATGTTGAGTAAAAACATTAATAAATAGAGTAAAATTACATTTGTAAAAAAAAAATATATATATATTATACTGCTTCAAAATTAAATGTTATTGTCTGGGGTCCCTGGAGACCCCAAAGTATGATGTTTTTGTTGAGTTATTACTACACAATTCTTTTTCTGACCTTTTTTAACCTTGCCCCTGACAAATAACCCAAACTACAAAAAAAGACTAAAACTAACACTAAAACTAAACTAAAACTAAGCATTTTCAAAAATAGAAACTAAACTAAACTAGTAAGCCCACGTTTAAAACTAAACTGAATTTGAAAACAAAAATTCAAAACGAATTAAAAATAAAAACTAATGAAAAATGCAAAACTATAATAACCTTGGTGTTTTTTGACAACACTGATACCAGGAGTGAACCGAGCCTGAGACCTTCTACGTCTCCTGTACTGACCTTGCGCACCCAGAGGGGCATCTGGTGTGTGTTGGGCGAACGATGGTGAAGGTTGAGCACCACGACACTGAGGATGACGGAGCAGGTGACCAGGATCATGGTGAACATCAGGTAGTTGACGATAATGGGAACACCCAGAGATGTTTCGGGAACCTTGTTGGCCAGCAGAAGCAGGAAGACGGTTAAAGTCAGCAGTACGTTGATCGAAAGACCCATCTTCTCCCCTGAAACGAAACGAGAGCTCCTCTTGATCTACTCGTGCGTACACAAGTCTTAATGAGCTTTTAGTGATAAGGTTAATTGTACTATATAATGGAATTTATAGACCAGAGTGTATAAGTGGCGCTTGTACTAATGATCCCCTCATTATTTTGAGGGGAGAACTGAACGATTGATCTTGTTTTAGCAGGAGATTATCCATGCAGGTAAAAGATCTGTTTATAATGGGCAATAAGACGACATTCATTCGTTCAAGGTCAATAAAACCTCAATCGAATGAAAAGTTATTTATATTAGTGGTTGTGTTGCAGTGTTAATTTTGGCACCCATTTTTGATTTAGTCTTCATCTTCAGACGAAAATGTTTATTGGTCTTATTTACATTTCAGTCATTTTGTCTTTCAGAGTTTTAGTTGACGAAAAGTCATTGCAATTTTTGTCAACTGTTAGTCATTACATTTAGTCAAACTGCAGTTACCGACATTAATTTTGGTAGCGATTTATATGAAGAGTTCAGATGCAAAAGCCTCTAAATGCCATTTGAAATTTTCTTCTGAAATGACCATTTTTATCAAGCTTGTATATTTAAGTTCAGTAATTTCACTTAAATGACAATTAATAGATAATCTTGATTGCCATTTAAGTGAAATTACTGAACTTAAATATACAAGCTTGATAAAAATGATCATCCTAGGAGAAAATTTCAAATGGCACTTAGAGGCTTTTGCATCTGAACTCTTCATATGTAGTCTTTACTATTTAGGAAAAAAAAATGTAATTTTTGTTCTCTCTAGGCCAATTTAATTTAGCTTATGAGAAATTGAAACGTTTTGTTGACATTGTACTCTTTAGCAGTAGCACTTGTGCAATTGTACATATCCATTTTCCTTAGTTCAGTGGTTCTCCAATTTTTCTCTACCTTTTCATTAAGAGACAATATTTGCCCTTTTAATCGATTTTTCCTGTTATTTTTTTTTACCTTTATAAATATCTTTATAAAATAAATAATGCTTTAAGTGAGTCACCGAGTCATTCATTCATTCACTAACGAAGCAATGCTGTCCTTATGAACGGATCATTCAATCTCACGTTTCGTTCAAAGCCACGGATTCGTTCACAAATGTAGAACATCACTTATTCGTACCCTTTTGTTTGTTGAACTGATGTATAAAATCAATCAATTTCAATGTATAAAATCGATATTCAGAAAACATTGCATTCTTGCTCGTATAATATGATCAACATTAAAAACACAGCTGGATGTCAGCCTGCATTTTGATCGCAGATTAGTCGCACAAACAGCTCGAGCAGCTCGTAACAGAACCAAGACCGACATGACTGACGCTTTAAGTTGAAAATCTCAAATGAAGATCGCTGAAATAAAGTTTAACTTGTCTGTGTTTTCTGATCATCCACACACTTCTTCAGCAGTGTAGAGAGAGAGTGTGCGCATTGCAATGCGCGTGGTTGCCAGATACTATTGAAAAGACCGGCTAAAATCGTATTTTTTTTAACAGCAATCTCTGACTGGGGATTCATAGTTTTGAAATCTGGCAACCGTAAGCATGAACGCTCGTAAAAACAGCCAATGTGTTGTTTTTCCTTTATTTGATAAAAAACAAGTGGTTTTAATTTTTTAAACACATTTCAGTCTCGTCTTTTTTCGTCAACGATATTGCATGTGTTGATATAGTCACATTGATTTTTTAATGACGTGGGTTTCGTCTCTCATCGTCTTGTCTTAGTCAGGGAAAAAAAGGTCGTCAACGAACATTTTTCGTAATAGTTTTCGTTAACAAAATTAACACTGTTGTGTTGGACGACCATCCACCAACAACAGCCCCGTCGTGCAGGTGTCAGTTTTGAAATGATAAAAATAAAATGCTTTACCTGCATCAGGAGGCAAGTAGAAGTTAAAGATGGCAATGATGGTGATGAGGATACAGGGCAGGACGATGTTAAACACGTAATACATGGGCTTCCTCTCGATGATCAGGTAGAAGGTGATGTCCTCGTACAGGTCCTCTCGAATATTCTTCTGAGAAACCTTATGCCGAATGTGCCATTCCCCACTCTCTGGGACGACAGAAGATATGATGATGAGAAAAACAAAATGACGTTTGTGTCTGTAGAGTAGGTGTAGTGTTTAAAATATACAGTGACATTATACAACATTGCCATTTTGAGAGCAATCAACCAGCCAGTTTTTTAAAATATAATATTATTTAAGTATTGAGTGTATTAAAACACCCCATTAAAGAGGACTTGTTATAATACTTTACATGTTCAACTTTCTTTAGTGTGTAATGTTGCTGTTTAAGCCTGAAAATGGTTTGCAAAGTTGCAAAGCAAAGGCAGTATTCTTCCAGGTACACGTCACAATATTCCTCATTTAAATAATTTAAGGAATAAATGGACGTGGCCTGGTTGAGTTAGTTGGTAGTGTGTTGAAACCAAGCAGAAATTTGCCAGGCTCTCTCTTGAATCCAACAGAGAAGAGACTTAAACTGCAATTCATCGACTGGCCACTAGAGCCCGGCTGCAAGAGTCAGTCCCATAGACCAGCATGTTAATATGCCCAACTTTACAGCAGAAAAAAATATGTTTACAGCTTGTTACAAAGACCAGTTTTGGTCTATAAGCTAATTTTGCCCTTCATGACAACTTTGAGGGGGGTGAATTGTTTTTATAATGCATCTGTTTAAATTATATTAACCCTTTGGGTCACCTCATGGACTTAAGACACCATTGGGTCGCCTCATGGAGTTTTAGGACACCATTGGGTCACTTGATGGCGGTTTTAGGACACCATTGGGTCACCTGATGGCGTTTTAGGAGACCATTGGGTCACCTGATGGCGTTTTAGGACACCACTGGGTCACTTGATGGCGTTTTAGGAGACCATTGGGTCACCTGATGGCGTTTTAGGACACCATTGGGTCACCTGATGGCGTTTTAGGAGACCATTGGGTCACCTGATGGCGTTTTAGGACACCATTGGGTCACTTGATGGAGTTTTAGGACACCATTGGGTCACCTGATGGAGTTTTAGGACACCATTGGGTCACCTGATGGCGTTTTAGGACACCATTGGGTCAGTTGATGGAGTTTTAGGGCACCATTGGGTCACTTGATGGAGTTTTAGGACACCGTTGGGTCACCAGATGGCGTTTTAGGACACCATTGGGTCACCTAATGGCGGTTTTAGGACACCAACTGTGTCACCTGATGGAGTTTTAGGACACCATTGGGTCACTTGGTGGTTTTAGGACACCATTGGGTCACCTGATGGCGTTTTAGGACACCACTGGGTCACTTGATGGCGGTTTTAGGACACCATTGGGTCACTTGATGGAGTTTTGAGACACCATTGGGTCACCTGATGGAGTTTTAGGACACCATTGGGTCACCTGATGGAGTTTTAGGACACCATTGGGTCACCTGATGGCGTTTTAGGACACCATTGGGTCAGTTTATGGAGTTTTAGGGCACCATTGGGTCACTTGATGGAGTTTTAGGACACCGTTGGGTCACCATATGGCGTTTTAGGACACCATTGGGTCACCTAATGGCGGTTTTAGGACACCATTGGGTCACCTAATGGCGGTTTTAGGACACCATTGGGTCACCTAATGGCGGTTTTAGGACACCAACTGTGTCACCTGATGGAGTTTTAGGACACCATTGGGTCACTTGGTGGTTTTAGGACACCATTGGGTCACTTGATGGAGTTTTAGGACACCATTGGGTCACCTAATGGCGGTTTTAGGACACCAACTGTGTCACCTGATGGAGTTTTAGGACACCATTAGGTCACTTGGTGGTTTTAGGACACCATTGGGTCACTTGATGGCGGTTTTAGGACACCATTGGGTCACTTGATGGAGTTTTAGGACACCATTGGGTCACCTGATGGAGTTTTAGGACACCATTGGGTCACTTGGAGTTTTTGGAAACCATTGGGTCACTTGATGGAGTTTTAAGACACCATTGGGTCAGTTGATGGAGTTTTAAGACACCATTGGGTCACCTGATGGAGTTTTAGGACACCATTGGGTCACTTGGAGTTTTTGGAAACCATTGGGTCACTTGATGGAGTTTTTGGACACCATTGGGTCAGTTGATGGAGTTTTAGGACACCATTTGGACACTTGATAGAGATTTAGGACACCATTGGGTCACTTGATGGAGTTTTTCGGTTCTGTTTCCTTTGGCTTGACAGTTGGGAATATTCAAATTAATTAACCAATCAGTAATAACCTTGATCAGCTTGATCTTTCACACTGGCTTGAAAAAACTTTATCTGAATGTTTAAAAGGTTGTTGTGCATTGTGCATTACCGCTGAAGCCTGTGTCCAAGGCTATCTCTCGGATTTCATTTCCCTTCTTATCAAGGCCAGGCTGCAGATCCACCTCTGAGGAATCGTACGTGTAAGAACGGAAAACCATAGTGCAATTTTGCCAGTCAAAAGGGAAGTATGTCACCTGCAGATGGAGAATGCGATGCGTTACTGTGTGTGTGCGTCTGTCTGACGAGCATCTACCCTTTAATCATCTCTCTTTCTGACGGAACATCAAACGCAGCCAAACTAGAGCGAGGCCAAACAAAAGCAGCGATACAAATGAGGAGGGGGAAAAGTTCACAAAACAAGTACAAAAGTGAGAGAGATTGCCACTTATATGAGGTAAAAAAAGACTTTTAAACAAGCAGCGTTGTAATATATTGTATATAGTCATAGTGCAGTTGTGCCGAGTATAAACACTTGTGATTTAACGCATCATTAAGCGTCTCATGTTTCGGCACATCATTACATCCATAACTTACTTTTATTACTACAGTATTTACCGAAAGGTGATGAACATTCATCAAGAACAAAAAAAATGAGAGCTAAAAAGAAAACATTAAAGTACCATCACCTATCTTGCACTGTTATGCCATGCTGTTAATGTTTCACAGCACTGATTTAAACAATTAATGGAGCACTTGATTGTTTTATTGGCCTGTTGTGTTGCAGGATTTACCTTCACTCCGCAAATACTCCTGAAAAGAGCCGGTGGAGTCCACGTCACACGGCCATTACTGTAGGCCTGCACGTGGACCTGTAGAGCTACGTCGAACACGCCGTCATTACTGCACAACACAAACACAAGATTAAGCTCAAATAAACTTAAATAGCTGAACCTAAACCTCCACATTGAGGCAATTTGAATGAAAGAATGAACGCCTTTATTGTCATTGCATTTATTACAATGAAATTATAGACATTACAGAATCTCATCATCATACATCATCAACATAGAGCCACGTAGTAAAAGCAAAAGATCCTCAAGTGAATCTCAACCGAGAGAAAATAAATAAATAAATAAATAAAAATTACAGCTGTCAAACAATTAATCGGGATTAATCGCATCCAAAATAAAAGTTCGTTTTACATAATATATGTGGGTGCACTGTCAATAATTATTTTGTATATATATATATAAATACACACACATGCATGTATATTTATGAAAAAAATATGACTTATACATAAAATATTTATATTTATATTAGGGCTGTGCAAAAATTAATCGCGATTAATCGCATCCAAAATAAAAGTCTGTGTTTACATAATATATTTGTGTGTGCTGTATATAATTATTTTGTATATATAAATACACACACATGCATGTATATATTTAAGAAAATGTGTTATTCATATATAAAATATTTATATTTATATAATATAGTTTATGTATATATATATATATATATATATATATATACAGAATTTAAGTGCAAATACTTCTTAAATATATACATGCATGCATAGGTATTTATATATACAAAATATTTATGTACAGCACACATAAATATATTATAAAAACACAGACTTTAATTTTGGATGCGATTATTCGCAATTAACTTTTGCACAGCCCTAATTTATATATAATATAAATTATATATAAATCTATATACAGTATATACATGAAAATATTTCTTAAATAGATACAAGCATGTGTGTGTATTTATATATATATAAAATAATTATACACAGTACACACACATATATTATGTAAACACAAACTTTTATTTTGGATGCGATTAATCGTTTGACAGCCCTAATAAAAATAAATTTACAAAAAAAATAAAAATTAGCGGACCGGACGGAAAAATACGGATTTTTTTCCCAGAAAAATGTTTTGCACAAAATAAATTCAAGCATTTTAAAGGCCATTTATCTATATATGTTTATTTTCAAAACTTGCCAGGGCCTTGAATTTTTTTTTTGTCAGATTCACAAACTTTCAAGGATTTCAAGGACCCGTGGGAACCCGTAATAAAGTGCTGAATATATATATATTTTCCCTCTCACCGCGAGAGGGAAAAAAAAAAATACGTTTCAGTCGCATAACATCGGTAAATGGAAAAGCGTCATTTCGCAATAGGTTTTTAATCGACATTTAGAAAATATCGGTGAAGTTTTTTCGCAAATCTGAAATGGAAACTAGTGGTCGACCGATGTATCAGCCGACATTTGGCATTTTCAAAATATCGGCCGGTAAGTTTTTCAGATTGACCGATGTGTTGGAAGCGGGACTTTTATTTTGACGGGTGGTGCTGAAAACAGCGCTCACTCACATTCTCCGTCTTCATTAGTTTAATCTCTGTCAGTCGTATCTAATAATTTGACAGAACTGGCGGATTCACAATTGGAAATCAAATAAAGTAAATAGTATGTAAAAAATAATACATTTGCTTTTATATAATTTGTAACAGAAAAGACATACAATCAGCCTAAAATACTGGAAATGGCACTGGCTCTTGTTCATCTATGCGTTGTTTATTGGGTGTACCATTTTCTCTTGTCCTTTTTGGAGGTCGACAGGCGATTGTCATTGACTTAGAGTTAGTGAAATGTCACAGTCGAATTATGTTTTTTATGATTTATTGTATGACTGCATCACATTAAGTACGAGTAATCCCACAATTGAGATGGATAGACCATTTGAGCCCTTAAACCATACGGCAATGGTGTATAATCCTCATCGGACACAAAACAGGCATTTAAAAACTTCCCATCTATTACGGTAATGGTGCTGTGGGACTCCTAGATCTCCCTCATTGAACAGTGTGTGTGTGTGTGTGTGTGTGAATGCAGGACCAGAGAGGTTTCTAGCAGACAGCAGTGTTGTTTAATTGGCTATAAAGCCGAGATGAATGAAGGAAGCCTGATATTTACACCAGCAGTGATGAGGGTCTACCTCAGCGAGAGTGTGTGATCAGAAAATAATGTGTGTGCATGCATCTCTCGACAAGCGCTTTGATCAGTTCTTTGTTATTTTTGCTGTTCTTGCAGAAGCTCAACAAAGACTCTCTAAGATAATGTGCCTGACACTAGGCTTTCTGAGATAATGTGCACACACACACACACACACACACACAACTCACTTGTTGATGAGAACAATATCAGGAAGCCACACTTTTGCAGACGGGATACGCAACACATCAAATCCCCCGTAATCTTTCGGGTTCCAGGAGAGGCGATAATCGTTCCACTCCTGCAAGAGCACAAAAGGTGTGTGTGTGTGTGTGTGTGTGTGTAGAGAGAGATGAGGGTCATCATTGAAATTACAAGTACAACCAGTTCATCATTTAATCAAATGATCTGGCTTCCAAATGCAATATCTCTGCACATTTGCATTTGCATAATCTTTCATTTCGCATTCAAAGTTATGCTATATTGATCCCAGTTATTATTCTCAGAGTTTGTCTTGTGAGGTAACATGGTAATTTCAGTCCTCTAAATCAGTCATGATGGATGTTGCGGATAACTTTTCTTCGATGCAAATAAAGCTTTGTGAATTTGAATTGCGCTCAAGACGCTATTTCTCAAAATGAAGAAATCGTGCTGACTTACCAAGTTCATAATAACAACAGTGTTCATCTCCTCATCTTTCATGTTCTAGGACACAGAAAATATGAAACGGAACAAATAATTCAATAATTCAATGATTCAATTAGTTAATGCAAGTGTGTTTAGATTATCAAAATGAGAGTTTCTTTGGGTTATATCTAGCGTGCCTGGCTGTGATCTGACCGTAGGAATGAGTGTGATGTTGCTTTTATACAACAGCACAATAAACAAGTTGTTAATATTGTCACATTTTAGACACAATACGGCCAGTTATTTAGTTTATTTTTACTCTACAAATCACACAACAGTATCAAAGAAATATCAGCAATCCTGGAGTGCTGCTTCCCGAACTGGCGGGTCTGTAACATGAACTCAAGAATGCCAATTTAAAGCAATTTCAACACTTTATGCTATATTGGAAATGGTAAATCATATTTTAAAAAAAATTAAAGGCATTTTTAGCTTGAAAAGGACATTTCTCAAGCATTACCTCCACAGCAGGAGCTCTTGTGAATGTAAACAACACTGTAACCATCTACAGTAGCACGATATACTTGGTTGTGCAAAATTAAAGGGATACTTCACTTCTGGAAAGATGAATGGGCATTTAAAATGGGTCATTTATGTAGAAGAAATGTGAAATTGTTTTTGAATTTGGAGCTTTCTAGACTGAGAAAAGCTAGAAAATGTATTTTTGGCTTATGTGGATGAAAGACAACAACTCCCAGAATGCACTTGCTTCGCTGCCCTAGGAGGCCACGCCTACCGATAACAGAGCGCAGTAGTTAAACGACAAGTCTAGGCTACTAGTGAGTCTCTGTGATGAGTCTGACCGAAAATGTGTTTCGAGATCGCCCAAAATGTTCGGGATTCGGCTTTTGCGTTCTACAGTCGCCGTTCATCATGTTTACAGTGGCGAGCGGGACAAGTCAGTCTCCGCATGAAAGAGCCCGACCGATAAAGGATTTTGAAGGCCGATATGATTCAAATATTTGTTGGTTTTAAAATACGATACATCGGCCGATATTTTTTATTTTATTATTTTTTTTTTTTAAGAAATGCGCAACAAAACATTAACAGATTTCCTTAACATTAGTTATTAGTAGTTATTTATGAGTTTTAACTAAAATAATTTGATAATGCATTTTAAAAAGAAACTTGTTTCTTTTATTGTAACAACAGTGGCATTAGCTAGCTTTGTGGTTAGCTAGCTAGTCTATGATGAGCCATTATTTAGCAGTGGATTACGTCATACTGCAAATTGTAAAACATACTTTTTCAATATAACAGGCCAAGGAGAGATGATACGTCTCATTTCTATAACTGTCACGCGCTATTAAAGAAATACTTCAGTCACATTGTCAAAAGTTAAAAGGACAATCAGTCAACTACACTGTTACAACGTAACGTAACTATTACTAGCTAATTACGCTTCACTCTCGCCTTATTTAGCAGAGCAAAACTGGACATGATAGTCAAAAATTGTCATGCTTATTTGAGTTAAGAGAACTGATGGGGATGTTCTTTTAATTATTATTCAAGCAATTTATGTCTTGTGAACAACAACGAGTGTTGCCAACAGGAACGGTGTAGAGTGCCCTCTGGTGGACAAACTATACAACTCCAACACTCATGACATGGTTCAAGAGTTTTTCGTCCGTATTTATTTTATTTTTGAAATATTTATTTATCAGCCATTATAACTGCCGAAACCGATAGTTTGGAAAATGCCTAACATCGGTCTGCCGATATATCGGTCTGGCTCTACATGAAAGACCCACGACTGGTGAATGTACGACAACATTTCTCTCCAAAACAGTAAGAAATTAAATTAGATTGAATGGAGGATTTTGACTGTGACGAGATGACAGGTCAGCTTACAGTGACAGGATACACCCGACTGAGCTGTCCGTTAAAGATGACGTGATAGTATGTCCCAAAGCTTGCCAACTCTTTTACTACACACTCAAAAGTATGTACTTTTGCTTCACAAAAAGAGTATATACTTTTAGAGTACATAATTTTCTCTATTTCTCCAGAGCGACTGTATATCTATATATATATATATATAAATTATATAAACTACATAGGGATGCACCGATATGACAATTTTGGCCGATACCGATAACCGATAATTCTTTATATTTGAAAGCCGATAACCGATATATTGGCCGATAAATCTAAATCCAAATTTTTAGACAATTTTTGAGAGCCTGATTATAAATAAGTCTCCTCATTAAAAGCCAAGATACAAACACAATTATGATGTTCTTATTTTAATGTTGTGTAGCCGATATGACAGACTTTTGCAATTCAACTGGATTTTCCTTTTTTAAAGTGATTTCAATCGTATTTCAAGCAATTTAAAAGCATCATGTTGAACAGTGCGCATCTAAAGCGCCTCAGCTGAAGGAAATAATACATTATTTATCGGCTTTTAGATATCGGCTAAATGTTCTTGTTGGGCCGATAACGATAACATTAAAAATGATCATATATCGGCCGATACCGATAATGTGGCCGATATATTGTGCATCCCTAAAACTAAATAAATATCTTTTTTTACAACAGAAATGAACCAAATGAATCAACAACAGAATGAATCACTGAACTACGACAGTATTTTAGGACAAATATGTTGTATAATATGACCAAAAGTGTATTTCATGTCTCGCAACGTCAATAAAAAAATAATTAAAAAAAAAATAAAAAAGAAAACTGGCTGCATTATTTTCTTGTTATCGCTTTAAAGCTGCTTTGAAACAATCTGTACTATAAAAGCGCAACTGACATGTTTCCTAGGCGGTTGATACACAAATGGGAGCGTTTAGAAGAAAAACATTGAGCATGATATCTATAATGAACTATCCTAAGCCAAATAATGGGAACACGGTCTCGAATGGGAGAAGGGGGTGATGGGAAATGTTTATCAGACAAGGGAAAGACTCAATGTTAGATCAGTACACAGTCCTGAATGCTATTTAAAACTAGCGTAGGAATGTCAGCTGTCAGTACAGAGCACAGACAGTGGGGGGGAAGGGTCACACACTCACACACACACTAACACTCATGTATATATACACTTCATATGATTAATATGCATGCAATGCCTTAAATGTGATGACGCTTCCAGCGATACATGAATAATATCTTTAAGTTTTGGACACGTTTGAACAAAATCCATGTGAAATCTCCGCCCATGAATCCTGTAGAGAAGGTAATGTTCCTTTCTGATCTGAGTAATGAAAACAAAACATCGATAAGTGCAAATGCAAATCTGTGTGTGCAGTTATCCGAGACCGGGTTATTAAATCCCTGTGTTAGGAAGTGAAGGATCACATGACCTGATTCACATACCAAATCCACACACTGAACAGCTGAACCAACCTGCTTCAAACTGGCCTTTATTATGAGCCTACAAAGAACGGGAGAGGTTTTCCTTTGGCTAATTCATCCTACCTCTAATTAATTGCGCTTTGTAGAGTGGTCATTTTATATGATTTCATTTTTATGAGGATCGTAACCAGTCATATTTTTTCCACACTCTGTGGGTCTGTTTTTTGCTGACGTGCCTTTAAGAAATACGTGTGAAAATGTGTTCGACTCGCCGTTTAAAAAGTAACCAACAGCGTTTCTGAAGGTCCATTTAAGTCTTTTTAAAGACCTTTTTAAGACCAAGTAAAGAAAATATAAGGAATAAATTAAAGAAAACACGATACATCAATATGTCCTCTAAATGTAAAAAAGGAGAAACACTGAGTTGTATCAATCCATTTTGCAAAGAAGCACATTTTCATAAGTCATTGATAGATGTTTGTTCTTGTTCAAATTTTTAAGACCTCATTTTTACGTTCATCACAAAAATGTATCTTGATTTAAAGTAGGGCTGTGCAAAAATTAATTGCGATTAATCGCATCCAAAATAAAAGTCTGTGTTTACATAATATATTTTTGTGTGCTGTATATAATTATTTTGTATATATAAAAACACACACATGCATGTATATATTTAAGAAAATGTGCTATTCATACATAAAATATTTATATTTATATAATATAAATTATGTATTTATATATATATATGTACAGAATTTAAGCGCAAATAATTCTTAAATATATACATGCATGTGTGTAGAGAATAGAGTTATTTAAGAAAATATGTTATTCATACATAAAATATATATATTTATATAATATAAATTATGTATTTATATATATATGTACAGAATTTAAGCGCAAATAATTCTTAAATATATACATGCATGTGTGTGTATTTATATATACAAAATAATTATATACAGCGCACACAAATATATTATGCAAACACAGACTTTTATTTTGGATGCGATTAATCGCAATTAATTTTTTCCCAGCCCTAATTTAAAGATGTTTAGATATTTGTATTAGAAAAATGGACAAAAATATCATTAATATTTTAATTTGTGTAAGGTCGAATTAAGACGATTTTAAGACCCGCAGAACCCCCGGATAAAATGATGAGCTTTTCAGTCAGACAATCACCACTTTTTCGCCGTTAAACTACTAATAATAATCATTTTTAACACTATTTGTATAGGACCTTTCATTCAAGAAATTCAGATTAAAGTGCTTCACAATAAAAAAGCACTAAAAAAATACCCTAATCAATATAACATAAGATTAAAGTCAAGACAAATTAATTTCTATAGCGTTTTTTACAACCCTCATTATTTCAAAGCACCTTTTAAAAAGTCAAACTAACCATTAAAGGGGACATATCATGCAAAATCCACTTTTTTAGCCCTTAAATGCCTTTTGTTGTATATTTGGAGTGTTTAGTACAGAAAAGATGAAATTATTCTCTTCAGGCGCTTCGTAGGCATTATTATAAGTGCATTCTGGGAGTTGTTGTCTTTCATCTTTTCATCCATCAAAATACATTTTCTGGCTTTTCTCAGTCTAGAAAGCTTCAAAAATAATTTCACATTTCTTCTACATAAAAGACCCATTTTATAAACACATTCATCTTTCCAGAGGTGAAGTATCCCTTTAAGTTCCATAAATATGTGTGTTTGCATCTCATACCAGGCTGACGAAAGCTGAAAGGGTCATCCCTATCCTCACGACGACCTTTTCCTCTGGGCTTCTTGCAGGCCGGACTTTAACGTTGTATGATGAAAATAGTTTCTTCATCAGCTTGGCTTCTGTTTCTGATGCACCTAGGAGAGATGATGTCTTTCAGGAAGATAGAGCAGTACAACTCTCTTCTAGACTTACGCCGCGTTTACACTGCGAGCCTTGGCCGATCTATTCCGGTTTATTGCTCAGATCCAGATTTTTCTGTACAGCTGTTCACACTGTCGTTTTTAATGTGGCCAATATCCAATTCCAGAGCGTGTTGACAGGTAAATCAAAGACAAGTAAATGAAAAAAGAGAGCAGAGTTTTTAATCATTTATGAGTTTGTAGCCCAAATCAGAATGGAAAAGATCAGATTAAATGTGTTTATTTCGGTTCACACTAGTGACAAAAACAGACTGTCGTCACATGATCAGATTCGGGCAACAATTACCAGCAATCTGAACCTAGCCTGAGGGTACGGCGTTTACACGACAACTATATGCTTAAAACGGAGAAGTTTCGGCTTCAGTGAAGTTAGCTTCAGTAGAGTTAGCTTCAGTAGAGTTAGCTTCAGTAGAGTTAGCTTCAATAGAGTTAGCTTCAGTAAAGTTAGCTTCAGTAGAGTTAGCTTCAGTAGAGTTAGCTTCAGTAGAGTTAGCTTCAGTAAAGTTAGCTTCAGTAGAGTTAGCTTCAGTAGAGCTAGCTTCAGTAGAGTTAGCTTCAGTAGAGTTAGCTTCAGTAGAGCTAGCTTCAGTAGAGTTAGCTTCAGTAAAGTTAGCTTCAGTAAAGTTAGCTTCAGTAAAGTTAGCTTCAGTAGAGTTAGCTTCAGTAAAGTCAGCTTCAGTAGAGCTAGCTTCAGTAGAGTTAGCTTCAGTAGAGTTAGCTTCAATAGAGTTAGCTTCAGTAGAGTTAGCTTCAATAGAGTTAGCTTCAGTATAGTCAGCTTCAGTAAAGTCAGCTTCAGTAGAGCTAGCTTCAGTAGAGTTAGCTTCAGTAGAGTTAGCTTCAATAGAGTTAGCTTCAGTAAAGTTAGCTTCAGTAGAGTTAGCTTCAGTAAAGTTAGCTTCAGTAGAGTTAGCTTCAGTAAAGTTAGCTTCAGTAAAGTTAGCTTCAGTAGAGCTAGCTTCAGTAGAGTTAGCTTCAGTAGAGTTAGCTTCAGTAGAGCTAGCTTCAGTAGAGTTAGCTTCAGTAGAGTTAGCTTCAGTAGAGGTAGCTTCAGTATAGTCAGCTTCAGTAAAGTCAGCTTCAGTAAAGTTAGCTTCAGTAAAGTCAGCTTCAGTAAAGTTAGCTTCAGTAGAGTTAGCTTCAGTAGAGTTAGCTTCAGTAGAGCTAGCTTCAGTAGAGTTAGCTTCAGTAGAGTTAGCTTCAGTAGAGTTAGCTTCAGTAAAGTCAGCTTCAGTAAAGTTAGCTTCAGTAGAGTTAGCTTCAGTAGAGTTAGCTTCAGTAATGTTAGCTTCAGTAGAGTTAGCTTCAGTAATGTTAGCTTCAGTAAAGTTAGCTTCAGTAGAGTTAGCTTCAGTAGAGTTAGCTTCAGTAATGTTAGCTTCAGTAGAGTTAGCTTCAGTAGAGGTAGCTTCAGTATAGTCAGCTTCAGTATAGTCAGCTTCAGTAAAGTTAGCTTCAGTAGAGTTAGCTTCAGTAGAGTTAGCTTCAGTAATGTTAGCTTCAGTAGAGTTAGCTTCAGTAGAGTTAGCTTCAGTAGAGCTAGCTTCAGTAGAGTTAGCTTCAGTAGAGTTAGCTTCAGTAGAGTTAGCTTCAGTAAAGTCAGCTTCAGTAAAGTTAGCTTCAGTAGAGTTAGCTTCAGTAAAGTTAGCTTCAGTAAAGTTAGCTTCAGTAAAGTTAGCTTCAGTAGAGGTAGCTTCAGTATAGTCAGCTTCAGTATAGTCAGCTTCAGTAAAGTTAGCTTCAGTAGAGTTAGCTTCAGTAGAGTTAGCTTCAGTAATGTTAGCTTCAGTAAAGTCAGCTTCAGTAGAGCTAGCTTCAGTAGAGTTAGCTTCAGTAAAGTTAGCTTCAGTAAAGTTAGCTTCAGTAAACTTAGCTTCAGTAGAGCTAGCTTCAGTAATGTTAGCTTCAGTAAAGTCAGCTTCAGTAAAGTCAGCTTCAGTAGAGTTAGCTTCAGTAGAGCTAGCTTCAGTAATGTTAGCTTCAGTAAAGTCAGCTTCAGTAAAGTCAGCTTCAGTAGAGCTAGCTTCAGTAGAGTTAGCTTCAGTAAAGTTAGCTTCAGTAAAGTTAGCTTCAGTAAACTTAGCTTCAGTAGAGTTAGCTTCAGTAATGTTAGCTTCAGTAAAGTCAGCTTCAGTAAAGTCAGCTTCAGTAGAGCTAGCTTCAGTAGAATTAGCGTCAGTAAAGTTAGCTTCAGTAAAGTTAGCTTCAGTAGAGTTAGCTTCAGTAAAGTTAGCTTCAATAGAGTTAGCTTCAGTAAAGTTAGCTTCAGTAGAGTTAGCTTCAGTAAAGTTAGCTTCAGTAGAGTTAGCTTCAGTAAAGTTAGCTTCAGTAAAGTTAGCTTCAGTAGAGCTAGCTTCAGTAGAGTTAGCTTCAGTAAAGTTAGCTTCAGTAAAGTTAGCCTCAGTAAAGTTAACCTCAGTAAAGTTAGCTTCAGTAAAGTTAGCTTAGTAAAGTTAACCTCAGTAAAGCTAGCTTCAGTAAAGTTAGCTTCAGTAAAGTTAGCTTCAGTAAAGTTAACCTCAGTAAAGTTAACCTCAGTAAAGTTAGCTTCAGTAAAGTTAGCTTCAGTAAAGTCAGCCTCAGTAGAGTTAGCTTCATTCATTGAGAGAAAATGTGTGCCTTTGGGGTTTGTAGTCTTTGTAATTACGTATTTTCAGTCTTAAACCTCAACGGTTTTACATCAAACTGCGACTTTCTTGACTTTAAAATATATCTTTTAAATTGACAAACATCATGTGTAATTCAAGGCACAATCCAAACGAGATCAAAATATTTGTTGTCTCTCGCCATTGACTACCATTCAAGATTTTTCCGAAACAAGGTCCTATGGTGATCGACCGGAAGGGGAGGGGCTTAGGCTCTCTATACGCATGACGTCGTCGTTTTCACAGATTCACGTTTTTATCGTTTACACAGAGACCGTTTTCAAAAGAGTTTTCAGCCACCCAAAATGCGGTTGTCGTGTAAATGAACGGCCAAAACGCATTCGTTTTACGTTTTTAGTTGAAAACGTCTTGTCTTTAAACTCAAGAATCTTAAGTATTAAAAGTCTTGCAGGTTGACAAGAATACGTGTTGTGCATATCTTTGAGCGAAGCAAAGTGAGTGTAATGGATGAGTGGATGGATTTGAGCTCTGAACATAAAGGCAAACTCAAGAATAGCCTTGGGTTTTCAGAGCCGCATCACGCACAGTTTTGAGGGTTTACTCCACCGCCCCGGCCATCTGAGGTTTTTATGCATCATGTCTGCTGTTTTTTCCCCTCAGCTTTCGAAGGTTGGGCACATTTATAAGCGGGCCTTCTAGGGGCACCACATTCATCAAGCGTCGCCAGCTCGAGCCCCCCAGAATACGATCCGACAGTAACAAACGACACGCGTCACCTTCATTACCAACGGCTGCTGCTCGGAGCATATGCACACACGTTCATGTGACTTTTTCTGCGAGTAATAACTTCAAGTGGCTTTTATTGAGAAAAGAAACCCCAACGCTGAGCTGAAACTGCATGGAAATGAGAAATCTTGTTTCTTGTGTGAGCGTTTATATTGCGAAATAAATGAGGCCTCGCAGAGAATATGCCATCTGCTGCTCAGCAGTCCCATTGAAAGCTTCCCTACAATAATTACCACAATTAACCTCTCTGAAACACCTTTAAATCAACTTTTAATTTAAAGAGTTCCTGGTGATAGTCTCTGACTCGAGGTTAATTTACTGTTTTCCCAAGAGTTTTCATCAAATCTTGAACAAATGTCCCTTTTATTTGTTTTAATCACTTTGGTACTATTTCCAATTCCACAAGTGGTGAATTCTCCTAACTGACTCTCATGCTTTATGATTTTTTCTTTCACACAATCATTATGTTTCAAAACACATGATTACTGTGACATTGCCATTGTGAACATTTGGTTTAAGCACAAAAACATCAATTTATGGATCTTAATGAGCAATAGAACCAATGCGAGATACGGTACACGTTTCATATCACCCTTAGGGTGTTTCTGAATGAAAAATACTACAGAACTACAGTATTCTAGTAGGCAGACATCTTATAAGAAGCGCACTTATGTGATTTCATATAATTTTCATATGTGAACATAAGAGACCACCATGAGGTTTTGGGCCAATTCTGGAAGAAGGCGTAATAATTGTAGACTATAATGCTATTATGGTTCGCTACATAAATATTGCATTCCTGTCAAATGACTGACGTGATACTGCACTTGAACTTTTCACACTGGGCTGTTATATAAATCATTTATTATTATATATTATATTGTACTCTTTAACCAATTTAGAAATCATATATTAGGCTACATCAATTGATGTGTTAAATAACCAATTCGGATTTAACTGTAAAATTAATGAGAACAGGTCAGATTACAGGCTTTATCTCATAGTTGGAAACGTAGACAGCGATTGTGAGATTTGAGGTAATTAAAAACATGTAGGCTAATGATTGAAATGACTCAATTATGTGGAAAACGGCACCAAACCGATTTAAAATGTGAAGAAAAAAGATTTTAATTATCTTTTTCAAACCCCTCTGGTGTTTTAGGACCTCAGAACGATTTACTATGATGTTACTGTTTAAGTTTACTGGACATTTAGCCTACACGTGTGAAAACACAACGCACACACAGTTTGCAAACTTCAACTCAACTTACCTGCCATTGTGCTCAGGCCACAGAGGCAGCAGGAGACCATAAACCAGTCCTGGGCCTTCATGGCGATCCACCAAATGAAACCACGGGTATATCTTCATAGAAACACAACGTGAGGGTCCATTCGTGTTTTTGCAACAAGTCACTCAGTGCCGCTGTCACTGTGCTCGGGTTACAGGCGCGCGGCCGTGTATGCGCGCGCTCAAGGATCAGCTTTGAGCTCACGCGCCCACATCAAACGTCAGCTAAGAAAATAGTATTTCAGAGAACTTTTTTTGTAACTTAAATATTTTTTTTAAGCATCATTTCACATTTCTGTTTTCTGCACGGCGTTAGCTACTTCTGCAATAAAGATTTCTGTTAATGTAAATGCATTTTTATCAATGCCTCATCGTCGATGTAGCGTTTGTGTAAAAGGGCCATTCCACCGAAAGGGTGACATTTCTGTCCCCATGATAAAATTGCATTAAAATTAACTCTAAAATACATTTTATTATTAAGCAAAATGTCATGCACTCAAATTTAAAACGTATAATTAAAAACATTATTAAAAACGAAACAGGGCACTAAAAAATAGCATTTTCTGCATGTCCCATCTCTCTATATCTAACTTTACCATGAAATATTATGATTAAAATCCATGAAAAAAAAAAAAACATTTGATCTAACATTTTAAATAAAATACACATGTCCCTACGAAAAACCTAGAATATTCCACAAGACACATTTTCAACAGGAAGTTGCAACATCTGGATATTCTGAAGGCAATGGGACGACTATAAGTCACTCCTCTCATTTTCATTTCTGTATATTTGATGAAATTGTAACTATGAATGAGAAGGTCAATCTCAACATACGGTCCTGTTACCTAATTTTTTTTTCTTAGATTTATTTATTTATTTATTTTTTATTTTAAAACTATTTTTTAGGTAAGGCACTAATGGCTCAGTATCCTCAAGCTATTAGCATCAATGCTATGTGGTCATGTGCCATATATTTGATAACGTTTTGCTTAAAAGCTCAATCCTGTACTTTCAGTCATGTTACGATTTTTTTTCTTTTTCAAAAAATAAATAAATAAATAAAATAAAAATTAAACCAAATTTTAATCAAATTACACCTTGCTTTAATAGTGATTTTATTGGCACAAATATACATTTTTCGAACATATAACCACCAATTTCTTTAAAATAAACACTTTAATTGACATGCTAAACTTGCTTTTTAAATGACACATGATTTTCAGTAACAGGATTGAGAAAACATGCGTCCCTATTCTGCTTTAACCTTTTAAAAAAATAAATAAAGTTGCCTGAGATTGACCAATACGCATTTTGAATAGTTAAATATGTGTAGTATTAGATTCAATGTTGAAAAAGATCAAAAATAAAGTTCATTTTTGAAGAGTTACAACAAGCAAATGTCACCCGTTCGGTGGAGTGGCCCAAAAATTAGCCACTTAAAATGTTGATAAGATGCGCTGTCTTTGCAATATAAAGATGACACAAAAGCTAGGCCTGAATTCACAAAAGGTACTATTTTTCTAATATTCGCAGGCTGAAAGAAAGTATCATGAACATTTCAAATGATTTCGAGAGCACTCATATACCCTGCACTTGCGTTTACATGCAGCCAATAACCTAATCAAAAACGGGATATTAGCAATAACCCGGTCACGAACAGCCATGTAAACACCGGCAAAAACCCGAATATGCTCATATTCCGGATTTTAAACCGGGATATTATACGGGTACCCCTTTTTTAACCCAAATTTTAGTCATATAACCGTGTGTCGGCATATCCCATGGCATATCCCCAGTGATTTGTGTTCTGCGCATGTTCTATTCGCAAGGAATCTTGGTCTTTTGAGTAAAGAAACTTCTCGGCGCATACAAAAATCCGCGTGCAGTTGCTATACCGGAAGTAAACATGGCGAGACCAGGCGAGACACAGCACAGCATACTTTTGGAGCGAGCTCAGTAACGTTACCAGCATCAGATCGCAAACAAAGGCGATCGCTATCTGCCCCGAATTATTCATAATCCGCGTGCTGCTGTTGTTGTTGTCTTTGGAGAATCGGAAATGACGCATAATGCGTCATAAGGTCGTCCGTACGTCGGGATGTTCCAATTCCATGTAGATACACAGGAGAAACTCTCTTCTCACGCATGTAAACAGGTTACTCTTAATGTTTCAGAAACCCGAATAGTGACCTTAACCCGACCATAACCCGAAAATTGGCTGCATGTGTAACGTAGTCACTTGAGTCTTCCCCCAAATGTGCTCTTTAAATAAGGCAAACTAATGTGTTTGTATCCACGCCAGAATATCTATTCAGTTCCGGGGGGCTTTTGGCTCGAGACGAGGTATAGCATTAATGTGCTGTACTTTTATGTAATTCATCAGAGCTGTTAAAAAGAATTATGCAGCTTTATCCCACCAATTAGATTAAAGGATGAGATTTATTCCTCTGCTCTCGAGTGTTGACACTTTGATGGGTCTTTAGAAATCAGAGGTCGCTGAAGTTTTTCCTCAGCAGTTAGCATAAAAGATGGAAACGGCTCTTTAGCGAAGCCTGCTTTTGCGTGGAAACACATCTCCAGTTCATCCTCGCTCCACCATATTCCCAGTTTGGTCCTCGGCCAATTTAATCATTATAGAAGTCAAGTTAACAACCAATAACTAAAGCTGACTCGCCTGTACAATTCTATTGAGCTGACGAACGCTGGCACTTACCTGAGCGCCAATTAATACGCCTTTCTTTAAAGGGATACTCCACTTTTTTGGATATAGGCTTTTTACAACTCCCTCAGAGTTAAACAGTTTGGTTTTACTGTTTTCGAATCCATTTAGCCGATTTTCTGATATTTAGAAGATTATCATTAACCAGTTTCTGGTGTCATCGACTTCCATAGTAGGAAAAAATATATACTACGGTAGTCAATGAGACCAGAAACTGTCTGGTTACTGATATAGACCTTATTCAGAGCAGCGCCATGACAGGTATGAAAGTGAGGCTGTGAGGGATAGACTTACCGTGTTTCCAATGTCATCCACTGTAAAAAGCTGAATAAAGCGGCTAGATTACTTATAATTTTCCACAGTTTACATTGTTGGGAGTTTCTTGTCAACTGACAGTTCTTGGAAATATATTTTTCCAGTGTTTCATGAGCAGAACAATCCGAAAACACATTAAATAACAGTACAGCCCATTGAAGAGATGCAAGTCTATCCCTCACAGCCTCGTTTTCATTCTCATAAAATATCAAAGATGGCGCTGCCGTGAATAAGGCATATTCTTCTAAATATCAGAAAATCGGCTGGATGGATTCGAAAACGGTAAAACCCAACAGTTTAACTCTGGGGGAGATGTAAAATGAGCCTATTTCCAAAAAAAAAAAAGTGGAGAATCCCTTTAATTATACGTTCATCTGAATGGCTGTTTTCACAGAGAGTAAAACAAACGACACTTTGGTTTTACAATCATACAAATATATTAGTTTTATTCAATAATGTTTAATAATACGTCTCCCATAGACTTATAGAAATAGATATAGATTCTATTGCAAATACGGGGCTGAGAGTTTATGCATGAATAGAGTATTAAGAGTAACAGTGAGTTAAATACTAAAACAGGAATCATCCTCCTCATCTTTTTTTTTTTTTTTAATTGTTAATGTGTCCAGTAAATATTGGTACATGCATGACTGTATTGGGTTGTTCCTTCCAATATTGCAAAATACCATAGATGTGCCGTTTCCGTCCAAGTGGTCCAGTTGCACGAAGCCAAAGTTCGGGTGGTTATTGGTTTCTGTAGCTATAAAAATTAAAAATAGTGTCATCGTGGCTTTGACTGGAAGACCTTTTTGCTTTGTCTTGGTTTGGAAGACGAGAGAAAACGAATATGGTTTATTTTCCTTTCTTTTTGGAAGACTTCCTTACAATAACTTGGATAATCCATGCAGAACATACAAAATGTCCTTGGATATAAAGCAGACTCTCATTGTCCATAAGCACATCTCCGACTTGAACTGATATGAGCGTATTAATATGCACACATTTGATCTCGTTGCAGAAGATCCCAAACGGTGTCCATTGAGGGTGTGAGATCATGACCTCTGTCGACCTTTAGATCGGGGATCAACATTCAACACACACACACACCGAGAGTTCGGGCCCACTGGCCACCAATTGTCTTTTCCATCTTCCCAATGAGAGCTTAAATGGGACTTTTTGCATCACAAGGTTGGATGGCAACACTGAATCCACACGGTTTCACTGATTTACACCAAGCGAACACAAATAAAAACCCAACACGACCTTTAGTTTTCAGGGACACAGAAACTGAAGGAACAAACAGACAGTAAAAACACTGACATATTGGTTTATGATTCATATGTTTCAAAGTGTCACATGTTCAGGACCACAAACAGATGGAACAAGGAGACTTACAAAAATAACTGATCATATATATGTGTGTGTGTGTGTGTGTGTAATATTATAAAACTATAATCAAATATTTGTAATGATTCGCTTGAAATATTACACATTCAATTCAAAATAATAAGTTATTATAGCTATTTTATAAAAATAAAAGTTGAACTGCTTTTCCTTCTGTTGAGCCTTATAGATTAGACGGTAAAAACTGTGACATTGGTTCATAGAGAGAATGAACATTTCCATTTAAACATTGGCCGTTCAAAAGAATAACTGATATTATAATTATATTTTATATTAAATATCTTAATATTCCATAAAAATAAAACAAATTTAAAAACTGACTGTATTTCAGATTATTTTATGTAAAATTGAGCCGGGGGAGACGCGTCCAAACATGTCTTTCCATCACACAAACTTGCAGTTAAAGGGATAGTTCGCCCCAAAATGAAAACTCGGTCAGTAATTACTCGGCCTCATGTTGTTCAACCCCGTAAGACTTTCGTTCATCTCCGGGACACAAATGAAGATATATTTGATTAAATCTGATGAAAACATTCCAGGATTTTTCTCCAATATAATGGACTTCAATGGGAACCAAACGGTTCAAGGTCACAGTGCAAACTGTTCAAAGGGCTTTAAACGATTCCAGACGATGAACGAATCTTTTTTCATGACATTTGGTTAATTCAACAAACAAAACGAACGAATTGACTCAGGAAAAGATTTGTTCATTTTGATGAACGAGTTCGAACAGGAGAGTCACGAACGTGCATCACAGAACAGAGCAAGGCGACCATTTGAGTTTATAAAACTTAAACTTTTTTGTTTATTTATTAAATGAGCGATCGTTTCGCTTGATAAGACCCTTATTCATCGTCTGGAATCATTTAAAGCCCTTTGAACAGTTTGCACTGAAACTCTAATTTGGACCTTGAACCGTTTGGTTCCCATTGAAGTCCATTATAAGGAGAAAAATCCTGGAATGTTTTCATCAAAAACCTTAATTTCTTTTCAACTGAAGAAAGAAAGACATGGACATCTTGGATGACATGAGGGTGAGTAAATTATCAGCAAAAAATTTTTTTTTTTAAAGTGAACTACTCCTTTAAGAAGCCTATGGAGGAGTGAGCTATCAAAAATCAAAAATGTCTTAATTTGTGTCCCTAAGATGAACGAAACGGGGGTTGAACAACATGAGGGCGAGTAATTACTGACAGAGTTTTCATTTTGGGGTGAACTATCCCTTTAAGCCCTAAAGGTTCCCTCAGAGGGACTGTGGGAGAACTCTGTGATTGTACTAAAGCTGGGATGGAGCAAAAGAACTCCGATTTCTAAAGGTCACTCTCGCAACACACATCTGCCGAGAGACTAACACACACCACGGCTGTGTGTGCAGTGCAGATGTGCTGCCAGACTTTAAAATGCAGCAGAGTTTCTCTCTCTCTCTCTCTCTCTCTCTCTCACACACACACACACAGAGGCAATGACATTCAGCTGAGGGGAAGCGTGGTCCATTTGCACAGCGCTGTTGTGAGGCCTAAGAGATGTATCCTGGGGGACGAGACTTTGGTCGAAACATGGGAGGAGGGTTGAGTTTTTGTCTTTTCTGCTGCATTGCAGATGCTGGGTTGGGGCTACTCCTCAAAGTCACGCACACATGAACACACACACACACGCAAAGCAATTACAGACACTGACGATCAGTAAATACAGGGTCTCTGCAGCTCAACAATTCTCTTATGTAAAATAATCTTACCACGCCACTGATTTTGAAAATATATCTTCAGAAGCACATCAAACTATTATGTCATGTCTGGAAAAGTATGTAGTTTACTTGTCTGATTGTCTATTAAGAACCCAGACTATTTAATGTGTACATATATGACACAAACCACAGCAAACCACATCAATCTGAAGAAAAAAAGCACAAAAAAGTAAATGTACTGCATTTTAAAATTCAAAGAAACAACATGTGAATAAAATCCAAATTAAAACATAAACTGAGTAAAATAAAAATGCAAACTCAGATGTTTTGTAGATCTAAAAATGGACACAAACACATCAAAAATAATGCATATTATCAGCACACACACACACATGATCATGGCTTTGTTCACACTGCACACAAATCAGATTTGGTTTTCAAATGTAAATGAGTCAATCCGGTCCGTCTGTACAGGTAATGGATTAGTGGTTATAGTGATGATGTTAAGAGTCGGCATGATGCCGAGAGACTTCACAACAACCAAAACGCTGTCTTTGAGAAAGGAGGATGTGAATTTAGTGGTGTTTTATTCATGCATAGTGTCAAAGATGCTGACTTGTCCAATATTCTCCACCAGTGTTGAGGAAAGTTACTTTTAAAAAGTATCGGTACAATTTTCCGTCACTCCCTTAAAAATTAACTAATTACATTACTTTTTTTCTCACCTGGGTTTGCTTGTTGTTTTTTTAATAACAAAAAAAAAAGATTTTTTTTTGCTAACATATAAAGGCATTTTCACACCAAAAGTGAGTAAATTGACATCTGTACAGCAGAGGGCGCTGCTCAAACAAACCTTTCTGCGGTCCTGGATCGTGGAAGAATAGGACACAGCAGAAGAAAGTTTATCGTTTGCTTGTTAGTATGGCTGACTCGGATCATCAAATGTCAGCAGCAAAGATAATGGGTAATAAAGTGCGATTAAATACATAAAGTCGATTTGTTTTATTAAAAAAATAATCATGGCAGGTTTTGGTAATATTCTGAGTTTGCATTTCACTGTTTTTTTTATTCATTTTCAAGAATACTGAACCTGTTTTGTGCAAGTGAGATATATATGCATTTTAACTTTTTGTCATTGTTCAAACTGCGCCCTCTTGTGGCGAAAAAAACAAAACCTACATATTGTGCCTTTAAAGCTACACTGTGTAACTCTTTTAGTTTATTCTTAGTTCTTTCAAAAATATATGTGGTCATTAATGTATATTTACTTAATTCAAGTGATAAAGTATTCTCGTGAGTGTATAATATGCCATTGAAAATACATACGGGTAAGGGTCGCCATGTTGCCCCTCCATCTTGAAAGTACATTAGCCAAAGAGGGACATACCCGTTAATTCAAGCTTCGCCTTTCGCGTTTACGTTTGAGTCAACACTCATGGACGAGGTCGAACTGGAAGCCATGTTAATCTTGGACTACATTGGCCACCGTAGGAGTTAAAACAAAATCGGAATTGAGAGGAACAGAAACTAATATTCACTGGATGGTCATATACCTTTTCACCACTAGATGGGGGTAAAAATCACACAGTGTAGCTTTAACAACAACAACAGCAAAAATGCCGATCCGACTGTTCAGTCAGAGACGACTTAAAAACATTAAAAATCGAATTGATTTTCGAACCACTTGATTTGTTTATGTTTCTGCAAAAAAGTAAAGAAAATAAAATCCTATTTTTTGCATACAATCTGAACAAAAACCAATAGGTCTAAATTTGATAAATCTATCTGAAACAACCTGGAGAGAAAAATAACATCTGTTTTTAAAGCATTTAACGACAATAAGTCAATAAATGGGAGTGAACATGGATCATTTTGATCAAGCCCATCCAGCAGCACAGAAAAGGCCATCAGTGAAAAGGAAGACAACGTTTTAATTGTGTGTGTGTGTGTAAGGGGGATCACAGTGTTTATGTCACAACAAATGATTTAATTAAGCACTAAGTAATACTGATGAATGATGCGTACTTAATATAATCATTTGCACAAAGCTTTGTAATTGCAGTTATTGCTTGGCAGTTAGTTTAATGTGTAATATGTGTAACAAACATTGAAAGTTGCTGGCTAATATATCAGTGTAGAGTTAACACAGCAAGATCAGTCTGTTAAGAGCTGGTTACTATTACACAAGCTAACTCAACATCATAATGACTTTATAACCCTGTGTCCCAGTGCTGTATATCTTTCTAGAAAGACTGTAACTAATGTAAATTACCATGAACAGATAAATTCAACTTAAATTAAATACCTTAAAGGGATAGTTCACTTTAAAATTCATTTTTGATATGTTTTAGCTTACCTCAAGGGCATGCATGATGATCTTTGTGTATATTTTTAGGTCAAACCGTTTTTGTCTGTCAGTCATATAATGGAGGTCTATGGTCACCACCTCAAAGAGCATGCACAGAGAAGTCCAAATTAAACATGATTTAAAGACTCGTAAATGTAAGTACACATTGATGGCCTAAGACACAAAACGAGCGGTTTGTGTGAGAAAACGAACAGTATTTATATCGTTTTTACCTCTTGAAATCACAGCCACGCCCAAGTGAACCACAGGCGCTTTGTGGCTGTGATTACAAGGGGTAAAAACAATATAAATACTGTTCATTTTCTCACACAAACCATTCGTTTCGTGTCTTAGGCCATCAATGTGTACTTACATTTACGAGTCATTAAATCATGTTTAATCTGGACTTCTCTGTGCATGCTCTTTGAGGTGGTGACCATAGACCTCCATTATATGACTGACAGACAAGAACGGTTTGACCTAAAAATATCAAAATTGAAAATACTGTGGAAACAAAGACATCTACATCTTGGATGGATAATGTCGAAGTGAACTATCCCTTTAAATGCAGACATTAAATGCACAACATTGACAGGCAACACACACACACACACGCACAGACAACATGACCAGGACATTCAAAGAAAGAAGAAACATAAAGAGACAGAAAGATGATGTGCAAAAATGTCAGTTTAGTAAATGTATCAAATTGAAGTTTACAAGGTCATCTCTATCTATATGTACACGCGTACAGTGTTTTAATGGCTTGGCTGTTCTGAAAAGCATTAGCCCTTAGCTTTCATCTTCTGGCCTCGGTGTTTATGGCTGAAAAATAGCAGGGAAATTGAGAGGGAAGCACTTAGCTGCGCACAGAGAGTGGTTTCATTAAAATAATTGTTAAATCACCCGATCTGGCCCTTATATGCGCACGCCAAATATATCAAAGTGAAAAAAATACTAATGTTCCTTTCCTTTCCTCTAACATTATGTTGTGTTCACAATCAGCTCACAGTGACCCAAAGCAGATGTATTAATGGTCATTTAAGTGCCGGTTTCGGCATTTTATCTTCTTTTGTACTCAAGTATTGGATTAGAAAGCCCTTACAAACACAAGAGCCTTTGGCATTCAGTCAGGCTACAAGCCCCACCGTGACAATTCACAGTCTGAAAGAAGAGTGGGGATTGGGGAAGTGAGACGTTATCAATTTCATGGTGTAATTGTGATTAAACGCCCCATGTTAATCAAAGCACAGTTGTGCCTTCATACGACATTGCCTTTGTCATTTATTCAACCTTTGCTCTGTTATAATGATGTGCTTGGGTCAACTTTTCCTTCGATTGTGATTACAACAACACATGGACCTGCGAAAACCTTACGTAAATAGCCCTTCAGATATCGCTGAGCCTTAAAGGGATATTCCACTTTTTTTTACAACTCCCCCAGAGTTAAACAGTTGAGTTTTACCGTTTTCGGATCCATTCAGCCGATTTTCTGATATTTAGAAGAATATCAGTAACCAGACCGTTTCTGGTCTCATTGACTTCAAGAGCCCGACCGATAAAGGATTTTGAAGGCCGATACCGATACAAATATTTGTTGGTTTTAAAATCCTATATTCCGATATATCGGCCGATATTTTATTTTATTTTTTTCCAGAAAAATGCAACAAAACATTAACAGATTTCCCTAACATTAGTTATTTGTACACTCTAAGAAATAAATCCGTAAAATAACAGAAAAAATACTGGCAGCTCATTACCCGGACTTTGTCCCGTTAAAAAACGAACATTTTCTGTTAACACAATGCTAACACAATGCAACGCGTAATTCAAAATACGGGTAAATGACCTGTAAAAGACAAAAACGGAAAAATCCTTCAAATTTATATGGTACATTGTACCGTAGTTTTACGGATTTTTTTTACAGTGTAGTTATTAATGAATTTTAACTAAACTAAATTATTTTAGTTAAAATTCATTAATAACTACACTGTAAAAAAAATCCGTAAAACTACGGTACAATGTAACATATTATTTTAAATAATATGTTAATGCATTTTAAAAATAAACTTGTTTCTTTTAATGTCACAACACAACAGAGGAACATCAAAATATATTAAAGTTCTGATAAATAAAATATTAATTAGTCCCTACATTGCCTTATAAGCTACATGCAACCTGGATCAGCAGGTTGTGGCGCTGCGCATTATACACGAGTGTTGCCAACAGGGACGGTGTAGATTTGAGTGCCCTCTGGTGGACAAACTATACAACTCCAACACTCATGACATGGTTGAAGCGTGTTTCGTCCGTTTTTATTATTTATTTTTTTGTGGAAATATTAATTTATCGGCCATTATAACTGCTGATACCAATAGTTTGGAAAATGCCTAATATCGGCCGATAATATCGGTCTGCCGATAAATCGGTCTGGCTCTATCGACTTCCATAGTATATTTTTTTTCCTACTATGGAAGTCAATGAGACCAGAAACGGTCTGGTGACTGATATTCTTCTAAATATCAGAAAATCGGCTGAATGGATTCGTAAACGGTAAAACGCAACAGTTTAACTCTGGGGGAGTGGTAAAATGAGCCTATTTCCAAAAAAGTGGAGTATCCCTTTAAAGTAAAGTGTATTAATTGGCACTCAGGTAAGTGCCAGCGTTCCTCATTTTATATTATATCATATTCCTCATAATATATTCTGATGCTCTTCTGTTCTGTTGTGACAGTAAAAGAAACAAGTTTATTTTTAAAATGCATTAACATATTATTTTAGTTCAAACTCATTAATAACTACAAATAACTAATGTTAGGGAAATCTGTTAATGTTTTGTTGCATCTTTCTGGAAAAAATAAAATAAAATATCGGCCGATATATCGGAATATCGGATTTTAAAACCAACAAATATTTGTATCGGTATCAGCCTTCAAAATCCTTTATCGGTCGGGCTCTTGAAGTCAATGAGACCAGAAACTGTCTGGTTATTGTTGATATTCTTCTAAATATCAGAAAAGCGCCTGAATGGATTCGAAAACGGTAAAACTCAACAGTTTAACTCTGGGGGAGTTATAAAATGAGCCTATTTCCAAAAAAAGTGGAGTATACCTTTAAAACCGTGGACAATGCAAGACTTAAAGATTAAAGATTTGTCAATTTTCAACCCGCTTTTTATCGTTACAATGTCGGGATATGCAAAAGAACAATGTTTACTTGTAACCTGGACCGAAAAATTGGCCTAGGACACTATTCGTAGTCATATAGTTTGAAATGTTGACTACAAACATGGAGGATGTCGCTTTACAACGATCTGGATCCGCCACTGAAAATCGAATGTAACTCGCTCCCGCTAAATGTTGACTTTTTCAACTCTTGCACCCGCGATCAACACATGTCGACACTGGTGCTATTGTAGTGCGGCTGAGGGGGGTTGTTCTGGCGGGAAAGTGACGTCAATGCATGCCCTCTATAGGCAGCCGGATGTTATTGCAAGCACATTTTGCCAGCGGTAAAGAAAACCTCGAGTCTGAGGTGAGCAATGTTGCTTGCAAAACTCCAAACAAATTATAGTGTATGAAAAAAAAAATCAAGATGCCTTATAGTCATATATTGATGTGTAGAAGCAATAAGATGCAGAATATTTGAAAAACAAACGGGGATTGTGCGTTACCTGCGGCTGCTGTGAACTGTAATCTGGGAGAGATTGACATCCTGATCTAAATGTTGAAGAGTTGATTTAAAAAATGTCTAGTTTTTCCACTTTGGTCTTAATAGCTTTGTTTCTCCCAATAATGCATTGCTGCCGGGGAATGAACCTATAATTATCGCAGGCATAATTTCCTCAACACCAGGTGCAAGTTATGAGAAATTATTCAGCTCAGCAAGAACATTTTGATTTTTGCACTTTGTTTAAGCTCTGCACTCGATACCACAGGGAAATGTGCTCTAATGTAACTAACCACACAACATTAGACGACTAAAAAAGCCAGCTCAAATACACACGTTCTTTCAGTAAGTGACCCTAATGATTATGGATTTAAATAAGGAACATTTTCTACATCCAAAATTATATTAGAGCTACATTATACACACAACCGTTCAAAAGTACACTCTAAACAATGCTGGGTTGTTTTAACCTAACTTTGGGTCAAATATGGACAAACCCAGCCATTGGGTTAAATTTTTAAATGACATTTTTAAGTTTGTCCATTTTTGACCCAAAATTTAGTTAAAACAACCTAGCATTTTTTAGAGTGTAAACTTTCTCTTCATCATAAAATCCTAAAAATCATATTTTCCTCAAAAATATGAGGCGGCACCGCTGTTTTCAAGCTTTATAATAAGTAGAAATGTTTCTTGGGCAGCAAATCATCATATTAGAGTGATTTCTGGAGGATCATGTGACTGGAGTGATGATGCTTTGATCACAGGAATAAATTACATTTTAAAATATATTGCTAATAACATTTCACAATATTACTGATTTGACTGTATATTTATTCAAATAAATTTAGACTTTTTTCAAAAACATTAAAAAAAAATCAACCTTTGAACGGTCGTGTACTACACTCTAAAAATGTTGGGTCGTTTTAACCCAACTTTGGGTCAAAAAATGGACAAACCCAAATGGTGGGTTAAAATTTTAATTAAAATTGTAACTCAATGGCTGTGTTTGTCCATGTTTGGCCCAAAGTTGGGTTAAAACAACCCAGCAATTTTTAGAGTGTATTAAATCATATTTCTGCACTGTAAAAAAATATTTTCCTTATTTGTAATCACAACATGTTTTCTTTTGTCAAATCAACTTAAGTAATTTATGTAGTTCATACAACATCAAATTTTGAGTTTCTTATGATTAAATCAATCTCCTTCATTGACTTAACTCAATTTTTCCATTTCAATGAACTTAAAATTTACTTCATTTTTTAAGTTGAACCAACTATATTTTTTACAGTGTGGAAATTGTAAGAACAGTTCATAATATTACTGATTTTACTGTATTTTTAATCAAATAAATTTAGACTTTTTTCAAAAACACACAAAAAAAACAACAACCTTTGAACGGTCGTGTACTACACTCTAAAAATGCTGGGTCGTTTTAACCCAACTTTGGGTCAAAGATGAACAAACCCAAATGTTAGGTTAAAAATTTAATTAAAAAATGTAACCCAATGGCTGGGTTGTCCATGTTTGACCCAAAGTTGGGTTAAAACAACCCAGCAATTTTTAGAGTGTATTAAATCATATTTCTATAATGAAAGTGGTGTGCATGAAAACACAATCAGGACTATTATTGCAAAGGAAGAAGTGCAATGCGTCGCCAGGTTCCCTAATAGCACTCAACACACACTTTCATTTACATACTGACATTATTAACAACTCAGAGGTCAGACGTTACAAGTCTGTGCAAGGATGAGCTCCTCCGGGTCCAATTCCTCGGTGTTATCGGAAGAAAATAAAGCAGAATTAGACTTTTCAGTTGTTGGTGTTGTTTCATTTGGCTGGCTGAAGTGCCTTTGCTCTCAGGCAAATGTAATAGAATAAAACTGAATGTAGGGACACGAACTTGCGGCCTCAGTAGTCAGCACATCTACTTTAAACAAAAAAAGAAGGGAGGAGAACGAGTGCAGCTGGACCAGTATTGCTCTCCGGGCATATTGCAATGAGGAAAACAACGACTTATCATAACAAAATGACAATAATGCCACCCTATTCCCTCTGATATGAGTCATCCTACAAAAGATATTGCATTACTCTTCACGCTCACACACACTTCCGCCCTCCACGGACTCATCAGCGCAGGAGCCGGCGAACATCATCATCCTAAGAGGAGGGGAACTTTTATTTATTTAGTTGTTTGGTTTGTGCGTGTGTGTGTGTGTGTGTGTGTGTGTTGGGGGGGTATCCTTAATGTTCCCCTGGAGAGTGTGCGGGGCTTTTCCTGTGTTGTGAAGTGGAAAACGGCCTCTGTGTCTCAAGCGAATCAAAGTGCAGAAGAGGTAGACTCTTAGAAGAAATGGTTCTATTTAGAACAAGAAATGGTTCCATCCCCCACTTCATATATGGAACTCCAAAATAGTTCTATATAGAAAGATTTTTTTGGTAAAAGGTTCTATTGGCCAAGTACGGAACCCCAGGGTTCTATATAGAAAGATTTTTTTGGTAAAAGGTTCTATTGGCCAAGTACAGACCCCAGGGTTCTATATAGAACCTTTTTTTGGTAAAAGGTTCTATTGGCCAAGTACGGACCCCAGGGTTCTATATAGAACCTTTTTTTGGTAAAAGGTTCTATTGGCCAAGTACGGAACCCCAGGGTTCTATATAGAACCATTTTTTTGGTAAAAGGTTCTATTGGCCAAGTACGGACCCCAGGGTTCTATATAGAACCATTTTTTTGGTAAAAGGTTCTATTGGCCAAGTACAGACCCCAGGGTTCTATATAGAACCTTTTTTTGGTAAAAGGTTCTATTGGCCAAGTACGGACCCCAGGGTTCTATATAGAACCATTTTTTGGTAAAAGGTTCTATTGGCCAAGTACGGACCCCAGGGTTCTATATAGAACCATTTTTTTGGTAAAAGGTTCTATTGGCCAAGTACAGACCCCAGGGTTCTATATAGAACCATTTTTTGGTAAAAGGTTCTATTGGCCAAGTACGGACCCCAGGGTTCTATATAGAACCTTTTTTTTGGTAAAAGGTTCTATTGGCCAAGTACGGAACCCCAGGGTTCTATATAGAACCATTTTTTTGGTAAAAGGTTCTATTGGCCAAGTACGGACCCCAGGGTTCTATATAGAACCATTTTTTTGCTAAAAGGTTCTATTGGCCAAGTATGGAAACCCAGGGTTCTATATAGAACCCAGATGAACCCCTTTTTAAGAGTGTATAGAACCTTTTAGGGGTTCCAAATATGTAGCACTGATAGAACCTTTTAAGGTTCTATATAGAACCTTTTTTTCTAAGAGTGGGGAGAGGAGGTTATAAACAAGGCTTAGAGATGGAGGGGAATCTCAGAAATGAACAAAAAAACACAGATTTGGAGGATCTATAAATGCCTGAACAAACGAAAAAGAAATGGTTTAAATGTAAAGCACGAATCGCTTCACAAAGAGAAAGTGTTTCTTCTTGAAATACTAAAAAAGGAGAGGAAGACGAAGATCCTTTCTTTCAGGTTACACTCTGACCCCAGACCATTGCGGTTATTATTGCTCAGTATTCCCTTGGTCGGGGAAGCGGGAGAGACTGTGGTGGGCATTAGACCTATCGGCCAGGGTCTTTTGGGCCCTGATGCATTGTTGGAAATGTCAACGTTCTGAGGATCGGTGGAGGGACTACAAAACATTGTTTGCACCAAACCTCCCGCGCCACCGTTCGTGGCGTGTCCGCGCGAACGGAGCGTTTCTTCTCCTGCCGCTAGGATGCTGCGGGGACGGGAAGCACTTTTTCTTTCTTGCCGTTTTTTTTATGGACGGGCGAGTCTGAGGTTTTGGCTGTTTTCCTAGGCGGGCTTTGCTCGGCAACCTCGTGTAGCGACGGCTCCCTGTACATGGCAACTGGAGAGATGGGAGAAAAACAGAGACTCTTAAAGGGACAGAACACCCTGAAATGAAAAGTCGGTCAACGTTTAACCACGTAAGGGAGTAGTTCACTTTTTAAAAAAACTTTTGCTGATAATTTCCTCACCCCAATGTCATCCAAGATGTCCATGTCTTTCTTTCTTCAGTCGAAAAGAAATTAAGGTTTTTGATGAAAACATTCCAGGATTTTTGTCCATATAATGGACTTCAATGGGAACCAAACAGTTCACGGTCCAAAAGACAGTTTCAGTGCAGCTTCAAAGGGCTTTAAACGACACCAGACGATGAATAAGAGTCTTATCTGGACCCTTCAAGTCATGACTCAAAAAGATTTGTTCATTTTGATGAACAAGTTTAAATAGGAGAGTCACGAACGCACATCACAAAACAGAGCAAGGCGAACATTTGAGCTTATAAAACTTAAACTTTGTCATTTATTTATTAAATGAGTGATCGTTTCACTTGATAAGACCCTTATTAATCATTTGGAATCGTTTAAAGCCCTTTGAACAGTTTGCACTGAAACTCTCATTTGGACCTTGAACCGTTTGGTTCCTATTGAAGTCCATTATATGGAGAAAATCCTGGAATGTTTTCATCAAAAACCTTAATTTCTTTTCGACTGAAGAAAGAATGATATGGACATCTCGGATGACATGGGGACGAGTAAATTATCAGCAAACGTTTTTAAAAAAATATAAAAATCGTATCCAAAATAAAAGTTTGTGTTTACATAATATATGTGGGTGCACTGTGTATAATTTTTATATATGTATATATATATACATACATACATACATACATAAATATACACACATGCTTGTATATAACATGTATATTTAAGAAAAAATATTTATTTATTATTATTTATAATCATATATTATTATTATTATTTATATATACATTTATATATAATAAAAATTACATGAAATAATTTATATTATACATGAAAATATTTCTTAAATATATACAAGCATGTGTGTGTATTTATATATATACAAAATAATTTATATATTATATATTTAAATTTATATATATACAAAAAGTGCACCCACATACATTATGTCAACACAAACTTTTATTTTGGATGCGATTAATCGTGATTAATCGTTTGACAGCCCTAGCTATTTTACATTTTACATTGATTATTTATTTTTTTTCTACCTGAACATTACTAATAGACTTACCTGAAGAACATGAAAAGCCGTGTTTATTTGATTAATAAGTTTATTCCATTGTATTTGAGCTATTGCTCGTAATTTGATTATGTGATCTTATTTTATTACTGACAATTGACTTTGCCGTTAACAATATTTGAGTTAGGCTTGTAGTTTGTGGTGTCACAATAACTAGGCCTATTTTATTTAAGTATTACTTTTTTGTGGTGGGCAAAATGTTGGCGTGGCAAGTAAAAAACATTGCAAATCATCATATTAGACTGATTTCTGAAGGATCATGTGATAGTGAAGACTGGAGTAATGATGCACAAAATACAACTTTGATCAAAAGAATAAATTATATTTTAAAATATATTAAAATGTAAAACAGTTACTTTAAATTGAAATATTATTCCACACTATTTTCACAATGTTTTTACTGTAGTTTTCATCAAATAAATGAAGAATCCTTATTAAGAATAAAAAAAAAAATCATTCAGACACAAAACTTTTAAACAGTATCAACAAATAATGTAATATTAAGCAGAGACGTACCCTCTATGAGCTTGGGCAGGAAGTGAGCAGCTCCTTTGGTCTTTTTGACCCGATTTCCTTTCATGACCTGTCCGTCCCGGTTAATGCCGATGTACCAGGCCCGACCCGACTGCGTTTGGCGGTACAAGATCGAGGAGTATGTCACGTAATAGTTCTCAAATACACACTCCTTAAACTTACACTCAGGCGTGAAATGTTCCTGTAACAGAGAAACACAGATAGTGAGTTATCCAGAACGACAGATTGTATAAAGTGTACAGTATATATATCATTTATATTGAGTTCAGCCGGGACGGGCGGGAAACAGGCCTTGCGTTTCACTGTGCCAGAACTGTGAAAGCATTAGCGCCCAGACGAACCGTAATCGAGGAAAACGAAAGCCCCTACACACTTTCTTATTACACATTTACACTTGTTTTAACCCAAATTTGGGTCAAATATGGACAAACCCAAATGTTGGGTTAAAATGTCATTTAAAATTTTAACCCAACTTCAACTTTCCCCTTTTTTTAATTACATTTTTAACCCAACATTTGGGTTTGTCCATATTTGACCCAAATTTGGGTTGAAACAACCCAGCATTGTTTAGAGTGTATCGACCACATGTGTTCGGTTCAGCGTAATCCCAAACTCACCCAAATTCCCAGACTCTCTTCATCCCGACTGGAGATAGAGCCAATGTCTCTCTTTTATTCTCTCTCTCTCTCTCTCTCTCTCTCTCTCTCTGTCATTTCGTAACCTTGTCAGGGAACAAACCAATTTCCAGGATTGATTGGGATCCTTGGTGTGACTGGTGAGCAGAGCAGCTGAATAAGGAGTTTACTCCTCTTCCTCTCTCTTGTGCTCAATGTGTTTGTTTTGAAACACTCCCCTTCGTCACCAAAGTAAAATCGAGCCTTCTTCATAAAACATATTCATTGTTGCATATCTCTAATTACAGTAGTTCAGTTTAAAAAAAAAAAAAGTTTTGCTGATAATTTACTCACCCCCATTTCATCCAAGATGTCCATGTCATTCTTTCTTCAGTCGAAAAGAAATTAAGGTTTTTGATGAAAACAAATCTTTTTTCGTGTCATTTGGTTCCTTTGACGAACGAAATGAATGAATTGACTCGGAAAAAGATTCATTCATTTTGATAATCGAGTTCGAACAAGAGAGTAACAAACGCGCGATGACCAAGGTGGTGACCAAGGCGAGCATTTGAGCTTATAAAACTGAAACTTTGTCATTTATTTTTTAAATGAGCGATCGTTTCGCTTGATAAGACCCTTATTCATCGTCTGGAATCATTTAAAGCCCTTTGAAGAGTTTGCACTGAAACTGTCTTTTGGATCTTGAACCGTTTGTTTCCCACTGAAGTCCATTATATGGAGAAAAATCCTGGAATGTTTTCATCAAAAACCTTAATTTCTTTTCGACTGAAGAAAGAAAGACATGGACATCTTGGATGACATGGGGGTGAGTAAATTATCAGCAAAATTTTTTTTTAAAGTGAACTACTCCTTTAAATTATGGCCATTCAGGCTTTTGATATTCGAAAATGGCTCATGTTTTAAAGCGCCCTACTAAAGAAGATCATGTAATAAATACATTCGTTGTATATAATATTATGGGAAGTATTTAAAATAATCAATACAATTAATCAATATAATAATGTATTATAACGTAATAATAAAATGTAGTTGCATTTATGGTACGACTGAAATCATTTTATGCATGTTTTCTAAACTTTCATCAAGTCTTGATCATCTAACACTAAAATGAAGCCGCCTTCATAAAACAGGTTCAAAAATGTACCATTCTTAATAGAACATCTGTAATTAAACTACTCTTAGAAGAAATGGTTCTATTTAGAACCAGAAATGGTTCCATCCCCCGTTTCATATATGGAACTCCAAAATGGTTCTATAAAGAACGATTTTTTTTTGGTAAAAGGTTCTGTTGGCCAAGTACGGAACCCCAGGGTTCTAAATCCAGAGGAATCCTTTTTTTAAGAGTGTATAGAACCTTTTAGGGGTTCCAAATACGTAGCGCTGATAGAACCTTTTAAAATTCTATATAGAACCTTTTCTTCGGCAGGGTCCACGCACTTTAACTACCCCTTGCGAAATGCCAATCAGAAAACGGATGGGATTTCGCTCACAAAATGTAAACATGGCTGAGATGAGAATATTCAACACTATCTCACGCCCAATTCGTATGAATTCGACGAATGATTAAAAAGTGTCTAATTCGTACGACCTCACTCGTACGAATTTGTACGATTTGTCTAAACCCACGTGACGGTTAGGTTTAGGGGCGGGGTCAGGGGTAGGTCATTCGTACGAATTCATACGAATTGGCCAATTCGTAAAATATGTACGATTTAGCAAAATCGTACTAATTCGTACGAGTGAGGTCGTCTGAATTGTTACGAATTAGCCACTTTTTAATCATTCGTCGAATTCGTACGACTTGGTTGACGTTATTTTATGACATAGGCGTACATTTTACCAGTTGTTACTTAAAGTTTATTCAAACATTATCGACCAGTGGTTGATACCTCAAACACAATAATAGCGTGTTAAATAATACAATCGGATTATGATTCGATACATAAATAGAACCGAATGTCATGGCTTATATAAACCAATGCATTTTTCTGAAACTCATTTTCATTTTGTGTTAAAATTGAACGCTGGTATGTATTATTGTTATGTACAACTGTATTTATCATTTACATAACCATCTATTCTTGCCAGGTCATGTTTGTAAATGAGAAGTGGTTCTCAAACAGTTTACCTGGATAAATAAAGGTCAAAAAAAAAAAATTCTAATGCCGAGTTGGCATATTCAACTATAGAACTGTAAAAGCAGGCTGCACTAGTAATGTATTAATATAAAATACATAAATATTTTTAACATTCATCAAGGTTTGAATTGCAAACCCCATTGAGAGCTCAAAGTTAAAGCCTATGCCAACTTTAATTATTTAATCACCAAATTTAATTGAACTGGCGCTTCCAGCTGAAGATGATCGAGTCTGAAAGCATTAGTGTGCCGAGGAACAGTAAAGGGCGAAGACGAAAACGCACACACTTTCTTAATACGCATTTACCGACCACATGTGTGAACATACAGTGCCACAATCCCAAACACTGCACCTAACTGAAGATATATTTACATTTTGTAATGTTTACACCCCTTCTATTGATATCAGGACAGGTTGATATCAATATGCCTATTGAGAAGAGAATTTCAACCAGGATAACAACCAGTGTTTATGTAAAGCACTGCCTTAGGGATCTCTGTTCTCCTCCATCAAGGAGAGGAGCGATTAGGTTGACCTCTGGCGTTTTTGTCCTCCCGCCTGCAGTTCTCTTGTTCGCCAGCAGGTGTCAGAGCAGCACACGAGGCTCAGTGTGTATCTGCTCAGACACTTTCTCTGGCTTCTTAACACACCACAACACAGTCTCCCGCACTTTCTCTCCCCTGCCCTTTTAATCTAGGGTTGTGTGATTTAGGGAAATCTGACGATTACGAAGGATTTTCTGACATGTTATGTTGCGTAAAGTTAATGAAGATGCTGGAGAATCTCCTAAAAATCAGCAGAGGATTGGCATTCTGACAGGAGAGGTGCCTCATCAGCCTCTAACACGGGCACTATTTACACAGACATTTAAAGGGACAGTTCACGCAGAAGTAAAATGACCTCGTATCACTCCAAACGCTGCACACCTTAGCTTTTCAGTGGAAGGAGGAATTAAAAGAAAAAACGTCCACGCATCTTAGACTTTTAATATAGTTACATACAGTATAGATGACTCTTCTTGTCCATTTTAAGCTTGACTGATGAGATCACTACACTCTCAGGTACAAAAAGGTACAAAAGCTGTCACTGGGGCTGTACCTTTTCAAAAGGTACACTTTTGTACCCAAAGGCTGCACATTGGTACCTTAATGGTACATTTAAGCACCTAAAATGTATAAATTAACACCTAAAATGTACATATTAGCACCTAAAATGTACTTAGCTCCTGAAATGTACATATTAACACTTAAAATGTACATAATAGCACTTAAAATATACATATTAGCAACTAAAATGTACATATTAGGACCTAAAATTTACATATTAGGACCTAAAATGTACATATTAGAACCTAAAATTAACATATTAGGACCTAAAATTGACATATTTGCGCCTAAAATGTACATATTAGGACATAAAATGTACATATTAACGCCTAAAATGTACATATTAGGACCTAAAATGCACATATAAGAACCTAAAATTAACATATTAGGACCTAAAATGGACATATTTGCGCCTAAAATGTACATATTAGGACATAAAAAGTACATATTAACACCTAAAATGTACATATTAGGACATAAAATGGATAAAAGTTTACATTTTGAAAAGGTACAGACCCAGTGACAGCTTTTGTACCTTTTTTTCTGAGAGTGTAACTGTAGTTGAATACAAAACGGGGTTATTTATTTAGAAATAAATATATATTTAGTCTTACTGTATGTATATTTTGCAATTATTTTGATCTAAAATAATATTTTTGCTCCTAATATTTACTGTAGCTTACATCAGTGAGGGCCAGTTGAACCACATATTGCATATCTTAATGAGTGGTGACAATTGGTTTATTTTATAAAGCCGATATTTACTCACCGAGTGTTAATTGTGGAGCCGAGAGTAAAAAAGGGGACAATGTCCCCACTAAGATAAGGGTTTCAACATTGCCATCTTTGCAGAGACATTTTGTCCTGATAACGATTACACACAGAAGATTAACTTTTCTCTGCTATGGCCATAAAATCTGTAGTACACTCTCAGAAAAAAAGGTACAAAAGCTGTCACTGGGGCTGTACCTTTTAAAAAGGTAAACTTCTGTCCATTTTAGGTGCTAATATGTCCATTTTAGGCGTTAATATGTACATTTTATGTCCTAATATGTACATTTTAGGCACAAATATGTCCATTTTAGGTTCTAATATGTACATTTTAGGTGCTAATATGTATATTTTAAGTGCTAATATGTACATTTTAAGTGTTAATATGTACATTTCAGGAGCTAAGTACATTTTAGGTGCTAATATGTACATTTTAGGCGTTGATATGTACATTTTATGTCCTAATATGTACATTTTAGGCACAAATTTGTCCATTTTAGGTTCTAATATGTACATTTTGGGTGCTAATATGTATATTTTAAGTGCTAATATGTACATTTTAAGTGTTAATATGTACATTTCAGGAGCTAAGTACATTTTAGGTGCTAATATGTACATTTTAGGTGTTAATATATACATTTTAGGTGCTAAAATGTACCACTAAGGTACCAATGTGCAGCCTTTGGGTACAAAAGTGTACCTTTTTAAAAGGTACAGCCCCAGTGACAGCTTTTGTACCTTTTTTCTGAGTGTACAGGTGAATTTTCATGTACGTAAGACCGCAGAAAAACGAGGAAATGAGAATTTCCTCTAAAAAAGGCGATATAAGACTTTGATTTCGTCTGATAGATGTGTGCACTGGTATGAGGCGATCCAAAAACTGCTTACTAAGAACGTGTTTAACACACCAGTGAGCATTGGCGAGCTTGCAGAATGACAGGGGCATGAGGAAGACGTCAGATGAACTTCAAGGTGGGAGAAAATGTAACGAATGACTCGGTGTCAAATAAATGGAGGATAAATAAACGCAGTATTTCGCCGCAAAATGATTAGTCAAATTAATTGCAATTCATTTCACAGAGGACAAACATGCTGCTGTGTTGTAATGAGATAGTAATTGCCGAGGCCAGCAATAACACCTTGTTCTAAGCACTAAAAATAAAACAAGCAGCCGTGTTTTCTTCCTTTAACCAGACTCGAGACACTTTCCAAAAGCTTCCTCAAGCACAGGTCTGAGAACAGCCCCGCGAACTGTTGTTCTCAAGGAGGCCATTACAAGACTGACAACAAACTGACCCCGGGTCAGCACGAGAGGTGGTTTCCTTGGCAGAACACCTGCTCGTCCCTGCACTGCTGACCTCACACAGCTGTAGCGACACACTCGTCCTCTGCTTCTCTCCTTGGCTAGACCCAGCTGAGCGACTGGGGAATTTCCAAGACAAAATAATACAACAAGCCTCTTCAAGACAGACTCGCTCGCTCTTTTCTCCTTCAGCACTCCATTGCTGTACATCTCCTTCAGCAATCACTCACTCGCACAGTCCCTCACTCACTCACTCACTCACTCACTCGCACAGTCACTCACTCACTCACTCACTCACTCGCACAGTCACTCACTCACTCACTTGTTCAGTCACTCACTCAGTCCCTCGCTCACTCACTCGCACAGTCACTCACTATTCACTCAGTCATTTACTTGCTCAGTCACCCGTTATTTGACTCACTCACTCACTCACTCACTCCTCACTCACTCACTATTCACTCACTCACTCTCTCAGTCACCCATTATTTCACTCACTCACTATTCACTCAGTCACTCACTCATTCACTCACTATTCACTCACTCATTTACTCACTCACTCACTCACTCACTCACTCACTCACTCACTATTCACTCAGTCACTCACTCATTCACTCACTATTCACTCACTCATTTACTCACTCACTCACTCACTCACTCACTCACTCACTATTCACTCACTCATTTACTTGCTCAGTCACCCGTTATTTGACTCACTCACTCACTCACTCACTCACTCCTCACTCACTCACTATTCACTCACTCACTCTCTCAGTCACCCATTTCACTCACTCACTCACTCACTCACTCACTCACTCACTCACTCACTCACTCACTCACTCACTCACTATTCACTCAGTCACTCACTCATTCACTCACTATTCACTCACTCATTTACTCACTCACTCACTCACTCACTCACTCACTCACTCACTCACTCACTCACTATTCACTCACTCATTTACTTGCTCAGTCACCCGTTATTTGACTCACTCACTCACTCACTCACTCACTCCTCACTCACTCACTATTCACTCACTCACTCTCTCAGTCACCCATTTCACTCACTCACTCACTCACTCACTCACTCACTCACTCACTCACTCACTATTCACTCACTCACTCCCTCAGTCACCCATTATTTCACTCACTCACTATTCACTCAGTCACTCACTATTCACTCACTATTCACTCACTCATTTACTCACTCACTCACTCACTCACTCACTCACTCACTCACTCGCACAGTCACTCACTCACTCACTTGTTCAGTCACTCACTCAGTCCCTCGCTCACTCACTCGCACAGTCACTCACTATTCACTCAGTCATTTACTTGCTCAGTCACCCGTTATTTGACTCACTCACTCACTCACTCACTCCTCACTCACTCACTATTCACTCACTCACTCTCTCAGTCACCCATTATTTCACTCACTCACTCACTCACTCACTATTCACTCAGTCACTCACTATTCACTCACTCATTTACTCACTCACTCACTCACTCACTCACTCACTATTCACTCACTCATTTACTTGCTCAGTCACCCGTTATTTGACTCACTCACTCACTCACTCACTCACTCACTCCTCACTCACTCACTATTCACTCACTCACTCTCTCAGTCACCCATTTCACTCACTCACTCACTCACTCACTCACTCACTATTCACTCACTCACTCCCTCAGTCACCCATTATTTCACTCACTCACTATTCACTCAGTCACTCACTATTCACTCACTCATTTACTCACTCACTCACTATTCACTCAGTCACTCACTATTCACTCACTCATTTACTCAGTCACTCACTCACTCACTCACTCACTCACTATTCACTCACTCATTTACTCACTCACTCACTATTCACTCAGTCACTCACTATTCACTCACTCATTTACTCACTCATTTACTCACTCACTCACTCACTCACTCACTCACTCACTCACTCACTATTCACTCACTCATTTACTCACTCACCCACCCAGTCACTCACTCACTATTCACTCAGCCACTCACTCACTCACTCACTCACTCACTCACTATTCACTCAGTCATTTACTCACTCACCCACCCAGTCACTCACTCACTATTCACTCACTCATTTACTCACTCACTCACTATTCACTCACTCATTTACTCACTCACTCCCTCAGTCACCCATTATTTCACTCACTCACTCACTCACTATTCACTCAGTCACTCACTCATTCACTCACTATTCACTCAGTCATTTACTCACTCACTCACTCACTCACTCACTATTTACTCAGTCACTCACTCACTCACTCACTATTCACTCACTCATTTACTCACTCACTCACCCAGTCACTCACTCACTATTCACTCACTCACTCACTCACTCACTATTCACTCACTCATTTACTCACTCACCCACCCAGTCACTCACTCACTATTCACTCAGCCACTCACTCACTCACTCACTCACTCACTCACTCACTATTCACTCAGTCATTTACTCACTCACTCACCCAGTCACTCACTCACTATTTACTCAGTCACTCACTCACTCACTATTCACTCACTCATTTACTCACTCACTCACCCAGTCACTCACTCACTATTCACTCACTCACTCACTCACTCACTCACTCACTCACTCACTCATTTACTCACTCACTCACCCAGTCACTCACTCACTATTCACTCACTCACTCACTCACTCACTCACTCACTCACTCACTCACTATTCACTCAGTCATTTACTCACTCACTCACCCGGTCACTCACTCACTATTCACTCAGTCACTCACCTCACTATTCACTCAGTCATTTACTCACTCAGTCACTCTCTCCCTCACTAAGTCACCCATTAATTAACTCACTAACTCACTCACTCATTCAAACCCTCACTCACTCAGTCACCCATTAGTTCACTCACTCACTCACTCACTCACTCACTCACTCACTCACTCACTCACTCACTCACTCACTCACTCACTCACTCACTATTCACTCACTCACTCACCTCACTATTCACTCAGTCATTTACTCAGTCACTCGCTGCCTCACTCAGTCACCCATTAATTCACTCACTCACTCACTCACTCATTCAAACCCTCACTCACTCAGTCACTCACTCACTTACTTGCTCACTCAGTCACTAACTCACTCAGTCACTCGCTGTCACTCGCTCACTCAGTCACTAACTCGCTCACTCACTCGCTCAGTCACTCACTCACTATTCACTCAGTCATTTACTCACTAAGTCACTCGCTGCCTCACTCAGTCACCCATTAATTCACTCACTAACTCACTCATTCAAACCCTCACTCACTCAGTCACATGTTAGTTCACTCACTCAATCATTCAAACCCTCACTCACTCACTCACTCACTCACTCAGTCACTACCTCGCTCACTCAGTCACTAACTCACTCAGTCACTCGCTCACTTACTTGCTCACTCAGTCACTAACTCGCTCAGTCACCCAGTCACTCGCTGTCACTGGCTCACTTACTTGCTCACTCAGTCACTAACTTGCTCACTCTCAGTCATTCACTCACTCCCCCGCTGTCACTCACTCATTCATTCACTCACTGACCCACACACAGACGTTAACTTCTTTAAATTGAGGAAGATAGAATAGATTGCAGACTCAATGAGGACCAATCAAGTCCATTTTAAACAGGGCAGGCAATGTCACAAGCTTGTGTGTGTGTGTGTGTGTCTGTGAGGAGACGGAAAGACTGCAGGTGTGTACAAGAAGGAAAAAGAAAAGGGAAGTGTGTGTGTACTTGCTCATGTGGTCTAGGTGGTCTAAGGTCAGCTAGAATCATTCGGGATCAGCAGTTAGACTAATTATTTCATCAGTGTGGGTGTGTGAGGACCTGAGGCTCGGATCCAGGTGTGTGAGTGTCAGCGGCAGGGCGCCGAGGGCCATGAGCAGAAACACCCTCTACTGGATATGAGTAATAATCCTGCCAGAACTCCAGGGCATAGCAAAACACATATTACACAAACACACAGACACACACATCCTGACATATGCTCCCTCGAGTCTGCAGCTCCTCCACTCCAAGTATTTGGCTTATTACAGACAATAGAGTCACATCAGCATCAATAGTCTCGCGTTCAGACTCATCAATCTGTTTTTTTTTTGTCCATACAATGGAAGTCAATGGTCAGAATAAGCAATTGTGTTGTTCTGTTCTTGAGTGTAATAACGAACACAGCAGTCATTTTATTGTTCCTAAATCCGAACCGCCGCCGCCGAACCGACGCAGTGGCTGAGTTTTGTTTTCAAGGGAATATTCCCCTCTATTAACGTCACTGCGTTCATGTTTGCGCGAATCATTTCTCACCAGACTGCTGTATATAAACGCGAGGGTCAGTACGAGCTGGTTTTGCAAAGAAGCTGCCCCTGAAAAAAGAATCAGTAGCAACTATTCGTGTCCCTGCTGCACCTCCAGAAGAAGTGAGTGTTTTATTAATTAACCTTTATATTCATCTTTGCAAATCGCTTATTCAGTTATTCATGACCATTACTGTAGCTGTACTGTCAATCTGTCAATGAACTAACCTATACACCTCTACCCTGCCAGTGCATACAAAAATAGATCAAAGTGACAGAAACGTCCTGTTCAGACTTAATTGTCGAACTTCTTTGCGGCGGCCATCTTGTTCCGGGTCCGACTCTGGTTCATACTGATACGGTTACAAAGATGTGTGCTCAGAGACTCCCGCTGCCATTCTCTCTCCAAAATATCCCTCAACTGTTGTCAAGGCAACACTTCAGCCGTGTCAAAGCAGAACAGAGGGGCGGAGTCAGCGAAGCTCATTATCATTTAAAGGCATATGCACTGAAACGGCGTGCTCAAAACAGGTAAAATTAGTGTTTTCTTAAAACACTAATGAGAATTTGTAATAAAAGTATTCATCAAAACTTTGTAATACAAAGTTTTCATTAAGACCCTAAACATTCAAATTAACTTGGCATTAAATGACCCCTTAAAGGGATACTCCACTTTTTTTGGAAATAGGCCCATTTTACATTTCCCCCAGAATTTTTACCGTTTTCGAATCCATTCAGCCGATTTTCTGGTATTTAGAAGAATATCAGTAACCAGACAGTTTCTGGTCTCATTGACTTCCATAGTATATTTTTTTTCCTACTATGGAAGTCAATGAGACCAGAAACTGTCTGGTTATTGATATTCTTCTAAATATCAGATCAAATCGGCTGAATGGATTCGAAAACGGTAAAACCCAACTGTTTAACCCTGAGGGAGTTGTAAAATGAGCCTATTTCCAAAAAAAGTGGAGTACCCCTTTAAGCCATCGGCCGATGGCAGTGGAAAGGAAACAAAATGGAAACGAGGTATACAAAAAAAAAAAATAAAGCAGGAAAAATGGAAAGGGTAGGAATAAATAAGAAAGACTGAGAAAGGCACAGAAAGGAACCGAAAAGGTAGGTAGATGCAAGGAAAATGGAAAAAAGAAGGTCGAAGCGGATGATAATGAGGTAGGAAGTAAAGGGAGAGGGAAAAGACCGTACGCTTCAAATGTGTGATATATTACGGTCACCATATTAAAAGGTTTAAACCTTCATTTCAGGTAACTTTTAAAACTTTGTCATGAAAAAGCTGGTCAGTTCAACTAAATCTGGCCCAATTCTGTCAGGTCACCTCTATCAGTGCAAATATGCATCTGTGTGTGTGTGTATGTGTGTGTGCTGTTTCATTCCCACCTTCCCTCTCCCTCTCTTTTTGTGTTCCTGGCCCAGGAGGGCTTCCACTGTGTGTTGAGTTTAAAAAATGGGTCAGGTTACAGAGACAAAGCACTATTTTTATCGGAAAGCAATTTCCAGTGGTCGCCTACAGGTAACGCACGCAATGACACCGAGTTTCCCAAACACCTTAACCTTTGCATACGACTCTCAGCAGATCTAACCGGAGAGAGACCACAGAGAGGAAGGCAAACAAGGGATGGAAATGCTGGGCAATGGCAGAACCGAAAAAATAGAGAATAAAGAGAGAATGAATGATCAAGAGAGATGATCAAAAAATAATAAAACGGAGTGATGTACGCAACCCCACGGGCCCCGCTCTGCATGCCTTCTCTTGTCAATCCATCTCTCTATCCTTCCTATGGGAGATGGAGGACTTTGTTCCTGCTGTGAGAGTGTACTCTTCCATCCCTCCGTATTCCTCCCAAACGTCAGCGTTCTGTCAGATGAGAGAGATGGCAGAGCCAGGTTACTGCGGTATATCATCATGCTTCACCACAAGCGTTCGCGTTCACGTTCACGAGACAGCCGAGCTTGGGAATGGCAATGACCTCTTTCATTCAAGGTCTTTATTAGTGTCCACTTGTGTCCTCAGTGCCAAACGAATACACTAAAAATCTTGGCAAAACTAGCCTTGTGGAGGTGACTTGGCAAAGCTAGCATCACTTGAACATGTAGTTTCCCTAAAAATGATTGTATGGTAATGTTATGGAAACAAATTCAGCTGACCCTGGTTGGGTGGCAATAAATAAAGAGAGGACTCCAGGAATGCAGAAGGAGAGAATGGCTGAGGTGGTAGAAGTTGAACGAGCATAAAAGAGAGAGAGAGAGAAGAGACTGTAGGTGTGTGTGAGTGATTTAGTCCCAGTGGAGAACCCCGTCCGAGTTTGTCAGCCACTGGAAAGCATGAATTATTGATAAGCTCCGAGTTTAGGGCAGGTATGTGTGACTGAGAGAGGCCATGTGTTCAGGGCCATCTGATCCTACAACACACGCGCACAGACACGCGTTTGTGACAATGCATCGACCAATACTCTTATGCAACACACACACACACACACACCATAGCTGTCAACATTTGGTTTTCAAAATCCAGGAGATTCACTTTCGGGTTCAGCTTTCCGCGACTGTGCAACTGGGGTATAAGTTGCCAAAAGGGTTGAAGTTGTATATAGTGCGTGGATTGCGTGAATAGAATTCTTTTAATACAAGATCTGGCAACTGGTCAACAATAGACAAAGATATTGGTCCGATATATATATTTTTTTATATATTATTGGTCCGAGAAATAACAAACTGGGAGGGGTCCGGGAGATAGGGCTAAAAAATGTGAGAAACCCGGGAAAATGGGAGTGTTGACAGGTATGACACACACACAACATACCACTTGCTTAACCCTCTGGGGACTAAGCCCTTTTTGATCAATTTTCTCTATTTTTACATTTGGGCTTATAAACTACTGTATATAGACCATTTCAAAAGATGTAAACAACACTGGCCCAGAAGCACTTCCTGTTTCAGTTTTTTAACACTACATAAAAGCTGGGATGAAATACAACCAACAGAACATTTAAAACTGAATCAAAAGTTAAACAAACATCTTTAAAAGGTTTTCTTTACATGTGAAATAAAGAAAACAGTTACAAACTGAAACAGGAAGTGCTTCTGGACCAGTGTTGTTTACATCTTTTGAAATGGTCTATAACGGAGATGGTCACTATGTGTTTGGTGTCTATGGATTCAGAAGACCATAAGCTATCATAAGCATCCATTTATTGTGTTTTTAAAGGAAGTATGAGTGAAAAACGTACAATATACTAGAGAATTTCAAAAACGGAAAATCGATTTTAGTCATTTATTTCGGAAAATAACACATCACACAACAATAGTGAACAGTTTTTGAACAAAAAATATATTTTTCATAGCCTTTGCTTGATAGACATGTGTATTTGTTAAATAAAACGTGTAAAGAACAACGAAAAATCTAAATTTATTTACAAACAGTCCCAGGCGTTTTTTCTTAGGAATGCTTAGAATTTTCAAAGCAATGCTTTTTTCTCGTCACTATCCAGTAATTGTTCCCAGAGCCTGTTCCACCGTAAATCGTTTACTGCTTGCCATCATAAAAGAGCGAAAATAATAAATAATGCTATTATTGTATGCATATATAATGTATATATATATTATAATTCTTCTGTCTCTCTCTTATATAAATCTCAGCGTGCTCTCGCTCCGTAAAGCCTTTTATACTAGACGTGTCCATTCGCTTTCTGTCGTCTCCACCACTTGACGCTGTTTCCGTCATATCCCTTACTATAGTACCACCCCTTGCAAGGCTACAGAGTCCTCTGATTTGCTAGAATATGTCATGGTAACCTTCCCCTGATTGGGTAAGAAAAAAATTTCTCCATCTGCAATTTTTCCATTGGTTTTTGCTCGTGAACCTGCCAAACAACATCCGCCCAATCCGTCCTCAGAGGGTTAAAGGTCCTTGCAAACTAAGCCCGAAATTTCGCAGTTTAAAAAATCGTCATGCCAATATTTACACACTGCTTCCAAAACTTTCGACTGTCATAAAAAAATTCGGATCGGGTTGAATTTTCTGCATTTTTACATCGGTAGCAAGCATTTTGAGGGGTGTTTTGACAAATCAGAGCTACCGTACTGTATAAGTGAACGCAATCCAAAACTGTTCCGGATCAATTGGTTCACGGAAATCGGAAATTGGTGGCTCCAGTATTGCTAGCAAAGCTGAGCCACTGACATCCTGAAGTAATCTTTGAATCGCTCGGGATAATCCCGCATCTCCTGGATAAGGAGTACCTCTCCTTCCTCTCTACGCAATCTCAAGATTGGACGAACCCAATGTGTCCTCTTTCTTTTTCTCTTTTTAAGAAGAGAGAGGACAATAAAATCATCCTCGTTGTTTAAAGACTCCATTTTGTATGGTTGCGCAACTTTATCCCCCCACAAAAGATTCACTAATACGCATCAGACTCAGTATGCAAGGTGTCTTTGCGTGACGAATTTTTAGGATGACGAATACGAAAAAAACTCAACTCAAACCGTAAATCAATCCAGGGGAATAACTTGTTTAGCTTTGTATATTGTCCGCATTGCAACTATACAGCAGAAAATGTGTAATTCCTCATAAAACATTTCAAAAGTTAACCATAGCTATGTTTCCATCCGAAGTTGTGAAATTAACTTACGCGCAAAATGGGAATACCGCATACAATGTTTACGAATAAAGCGCCGTTTCCATCCAGAGAGTCGACGAAAACAAAATCGTCACTTCCTGATAAACTGAGTGCGTAAGACAGTTACGCAAGTTGCGAATCGAGGAATTTATTCAGTAAATGTGTTTCCATCATAGTTTATGTTTACTTAAAGTGTATCTGATTCAAACGAGCATTTTTAGAAATGTATGCGCATCTCGCCGTTCCCATCCAGCAGTTTTTGATGTCCCAAAATGCGCATGGAAATCTGCGTATGGAGACACAGCTTGTGAGTTTCGGTTCTGTTGTTTAAGAATATTTTAAAGCTCAGGAGAAAGCTGTCTCCCGTTTTCGTGTTTGCATTGCTTTTTGTTGCATGCCTCGCTGGCTTCACACTCGTCTCTTTGGTCTAAAATATCATGCTTGAAAAAAGATAAAAGTTAGAGCAAAGGTAGAGCGGTTTGAGTGCTTCAGAGATAGGAGAGAAGAAAAAGAGGTCGCCTTGCATGAGGTTTTCTAGGATAGGGATTTTCTCTCTTTTTTCAGGTACGGTCATTTCCCTCTGTGGAAAATGGGTCGCGTTTCTTCCCATGAGGAGACACATTCTCTACAGATGCTCTCCTTGCAAGAGATAGAAAGTGTATTTGTGCTTCAGTGTGTGTGAGAAGGATCCGTGAGAGGGATCTATAGGGAATAATGTCACTTATTGAGTTCAAAACTCAGGGATAATTGGCATTTATATGATAATTGATAGAAATCATTTTGAAATGGTTTAGGAAATTTTTAGCGACACTATACTGAACGTGACTCGACACACGATGCACTGCAAAGTTATTTTTCGCTCATTGCTCAGAAGTAAAAAGAAGTTGGAAATACCTTTGCTGTGATATACTGTTAACCAGTGTTGGGGAAGCTACTCTGAAACTGTAGTTTGACCAGCTACAAGCTACTCGTACGTTAAAGTAGTTTAACTACAGTCAAGCTACTCTTTTGGAAAAGTAGTTAGCTACACTACAAGTTACTATCAAAAAGTAGTTAGCTACATTGAAACTACTTTTGCTTTTTGAACAACATAGATAAATAGGCTATTATATTACATATTATTATTATTATTATTATAACATGTTATAAATTCTATATTATAAATAACTGAATAAGTGTCTGATGAATGTTTTAATTAAAATATTTAGTGTTTAAAACAATGCAATACAATTATGATTTCATAGAGTATTGTTTTTTTACACACAACACTCAAATATCTCAGACTGTTTGTCAAAAGTGCAAAATTGCAACAAATAGCCTACAACATTGCAAGAACAAAATATACATTCAACATAAATTGCATTTAGAACATTTTCTCAAAAATACCGATTTAGCTTGGACAAATAAGGCCACGGGTAATTGACGTTAGTTGTTTCTCCATCCTCCAAATCTGCCGTCACGTCTTGCTCCATCATGGATAATCATAATATGGGTGTGTCAACCCACTTCTTTACGTCAGTGTACCGTTAGCCGCAAGATGCGTGATTAAACAACAGGTGGCGGTAATGGCAAAAAATGAGTTTGTAATCTAACAAGAAGAAGAATATCCTTGCATCGCGCTGATTCGCGCAGGCTCGACAAACGCAATGTAGCTTTTGCTCGCGCTACACCGCTACTTGCTGCAAAAAGTAGTTAGCTACTGGAAAAGCTACACTGTTTAAAAAGCAACTGAGCTACTGCCAAGCTACTGAAAAATGTAGTTAAGTTAGTAGCGCCGCTACTTGTAGTTAACTACTCCCCAACACTGCTGTTAACAAACATCCCGACGGCATCCACGCCACTGAGAGCGACGTTTAGATGAAGCGACGTTTAGCTTCAGAAAGCATCTGATCATAGAGATGTGGAGATGTTCACACAAGCTCGGCAATTCATCATGTCGACAGATGAGGTCATTGATTATAAAGTATATTTGAGACTATAGACTATATAGGTCTGGCTATGTGAGACTATAGTTTGAATTAATCCTTTTATTTGCGTTACACATTGACATTACGGTTCAGAACGGCTCTTTCAGCATTATCCCTGAACATTGTATAAGCATTCGCAAGTATGTCATAAGTCTCTCGGCAGCGTAAACGTCTCATTCTTTTGGCAAAAACGTTCAAATGAGTCTATAGACCAATTTTCAGTTGGTAAACATGGTGACGCTTTTTGTGGGCGGAGCTTAGGTGGAGGCAGAACGATCCCTCTGGCCGCTTCCCTAACGCTAGTTTGCAAGTTTTGTTAGCTTGTTTTTTAACATTGACTGGAGAAAGTTTGTTAGCCACTGGAAAACATGAATTATTGATAAGCTCCGAGTTTAGGGCAGGTATGTGTGACAGAGAGAGGCCATGTGTTCAGGGCCATCTGATCCTACAACACACACACACGTTTGTGACATTGCATGAACCAATACGCTTATGCAACACACACACACAACAACCCACTTGCCTAAAGGTCCTTGCACACTGAGTTCGCACGTTAAAAAATCGTTATGCAAACGTTTACGCATTGCCTCTGAAACTTTCGACCGTTCGAAAAATTTGGATCGGGTTCAATTTTGTTTTTGCATTTTGCATTTTGAGGTTTGTTTTGACAATTCAGAGCCACCGTATAAGTGAACGCAATCCAGAGCTGTTCAGGATCAATTGGTTCACGGAAATTGGTGGTCTTGTTTTTAACGTGGCTCCAGTATCGCTAGCAAAGCATCACACCGAGCTAGAGATTTTCAGAAAATCAAGGTCACTCACTGTCCAGGAACACGAAAAAAAGTTCATTTTAACGAATGGAACCAGATTGGCCGACCCACACTGTACGCTCTGTCGATGGATGGACGATCCGACAGGATTAACGCTAACGCTACCTTAGCGAGACTTGTGTGTACGATCCACAGTTCAGCGTAGCCAGACGACAGTCAATTTTATTGATGTGAATATTTTCTAGAAATAAAAATTCTAGATACAGCATATTCATTTTTCGCCGATTCTTGCACCAAACAACACAACAAGATGACATTTAATAATAGTAACAATTTAAGCTCCTTATTATGTGTCCGAATCTGTGCTGGTTTGTATTAGCCGCTGCCAGTTTTCCTTTGTTTTGCCACCAGCTAGCGCCGTGACGTAACTGTGACGTCAACTCGAAATTGGTCTATAGGCTTTCATAGACAACCTAGGACTAGTTTTTTATGTTTCGTTACAAGCCGTTCACACATTGACAATAAAAACGCAATTAAAGGGATACTCCACTTTTTTTGGAAATAGGCTCATTTTACCACTCTCCCAGAGTTAAACTGTTGAGTTTTACCGTTTTCGAATCCATTCAGCCCGTTTTCTGATATTTCGAAGAATGTCAGTAACCAGACAGTTTCTGGTCTCATTGACTACCATAGTATATATTTTTTCCTACTATGGAAGTCAATGAGACCAGAAACTGTCTGGTTATTGATATTCTTCGAAATATCAGAAAATCGGCTGAATGGATTCGAAAACGGTAAAACTCAACTGTTTAACTCTGGGGGAGTTGTAAAATGAGCCTATTTCCAAAAAAAGTGGAGTATCCCTTTAAAACATTAAAATTCTTACATAAAGCCCTTTATGGAGCCACCGGCCTTTGCCTTTCTTAAAGAGTGTTGATCTACTTCAGAGATGAAAGCAAAGCAAGCAATACTCATTTCTTCTCCAAACGAGAGTCGGTGCATAAAGAAGAACGAAGAACTGATGCTTTACCCTGCAAAGCAATGCATCTCTTGTCTTGCTCACCAGAGTGTTTCTGCTGGAGAGAAATAGGCCAGACTAATGGAGTGTGTCACCGAGACCCGAGGCCAACAGTGCTCACACTCACGGTCTGAGGACAAACGCACAGCACTTAACTTCATTAGCAGCACCTCATACATAATCAGAGAGCATCGCAAATGTGTCTGAGACCTCATTCAAAAGCTGAAGTTTCAGGGTTTTGAAAACGTGTACACAAAGGGACACCATGGAATAAAAGCAATAGGAAAATGCAGAAAAAGTGAGGTCATCTGAATTAGCCACTTTTTAATCATTCGTCGAATTCGTACGACTTGGTCGTGAGATCGGGTTGCATAATATGTTAATAATAGATAAAATGTGTGAAAGCTCAATGCTGCTGTACATTACAACATACGGACAAACAAATCGCGTCAATTCATCTTCTCACTGAAATTATTATGCAGATATTTTGCACTTTTATTGATTTAAAAAAGTAAAAGCTTTCTCATTTGTCGTCTCAGATATCTTTAACATGATGAGATAAGATAGGTTTATGAATATGAAATGTGCTTACTGATGTGTAGAGGTGGCCCTCGCTGTTCATGCCTATGTAGAGTCCTGACTTAGTGCTCTGGATGGCGACTATCCTCAGACCCACAGGAATCAAGTTGAACAGCACTGCAATTCAGAGAGAGAGAGAGATTTTAATCATCAGCGTGGAAACTTTGAAATGTCTCTGTAATAAATGATGAACGATTTTCAATATATATTTTTTCAGCACATTATGAAGGATGAGAATTTCTCTTCAGTGCACCTGAGGTAACACAGAGTTTCAGCAGAAACCTCCTGGTATTACAGACCCCCAATGAAATGAGCTTTCAGATTGGCTGAGGCTTTCAAGAGAAACCTCCTTTCACCTCGTCCTTTGTTCAACCATCGCCCTGCCAGCCGTGGCCGAAAGGATTTCCGATGTGTCCTAAACTGGGACGTTGGCTCGAGGCGCGCGCATGACACCGGGACGGTTGCGCAAGCCTTTTGCACCGCGGATGAGAGGGTGTCTATTTTGGTGTGTGGTGTTGACCGACGGAACCGTCGGCGAGAAACGTCTTGAGCGACATGTTGACTTTAGCAGTATTGACAAACGGCCTGTGGCAATGTGTCTCCACGGGAGTGATGCAGAGTCCAGGAGCCCCTCCTAATGTCGTGATAACCGCGGGCATGACAATGCAGATCTCCTCATCTGAACCCCAGAACCTCACAGACTTTAGGATAAAAATACTGGAGAGCCCATTAATGACTGCGGAAGGAGAGATAAGGAGAAATGAAGTGAGGAGGGACTTTCTTTCACACTCAGTTCCAGTTTTAATGTCTTTTCTGGCTGTGTGTACTGGGTATATGAGCAGAATCAGTTCAGTCCACAGCTTTAGTGGAGCTTCAATGGGTGTCGTGGGTGCCAGCAAAGAAGACAACACACTGGAAATGTAATATTGCAAAGTGAGAAAAAAATAAGAAAAACTTATTTATATATATATATTTACTTGTTCTTCAATAGGTCAGAAGTGGGTGTAAATATATATATATATATATATATATATATATATATATATGAAAAGTTCAGATGCAAAAACCTCTAAATGCCATTTGAAATTTTCTTCTAAAATGATCATTTTTATCAAGCTTGTATATTTAAGTTCAGTAATTTCCCTTAAATGACAATTAATAGGTAATCTTCATTGCCATTTAAGTGAAATTACTGAACTTTAATATACAAGCTTGATAAAAATGGTAATTTTAGAATAATATTTCAAATGGCACTTAGAGGCTTTTGCATCTGAACTCTTCATATATATATATATATATATATATATATATATTTAAATTAAATTAATTAAATTAAATTAAATTAAATAATACTTTTACTTTAATAGGTGCCGTGGGTGCCAGCAAAGCAGAGAAGAGTTGCTCAGGGAAAAAATAAAAATAAATAAATAAAAATAAAATAAGTCAAATGAAATAAAAAAATAAATAAAATAAATAAATAAATAAAAATAATAAAATAAAATAAATGAACAAAAATTCTGCATCAATAGGTGTTGTGGGTGCCAGCAGACAAGACAGTGTATTGCTTAGTGAAACAAATTTTTTTTTTAATTAAATTAAATTAAAATAAATTAAATCATAATTTTACTTTAATAGGTGGCGTGTGTGCCAGCAAAAAAGAGAAGACAGTGTATTGTTCAGGGAAAAAATAAAAATAAATAAATAAAAAATAAAAAAATAAAATAATTTAAATGAAATAATAAATAAATAAAATAAAATAAATAAATAAACAAAAAATTCTGCATAAATAGGTGTTGTGGGTGCCAGCAGACAAGACAGTGTATTACTTAGTGAAAAAAAGTTAAATTAAATTCAAATAAATTAAATAATACTTTTACTTTAATAGGTGCCGTGGGTGCCAACAAAAAAGAGAAGACAGTGTATTGCTCAGGGAAAAATAAAATAAAATAAAAAACAAAAAAATATATAATATAATATAATATCAATAAAAAAATGAAATATAAAATAAAATAAATAAAAACACTTGCATGGAGATTCAGCAGACAAGACAGTGGAATAGTTATATTTTTGCTAAAAACAGAATAATAATAAATAATTAACAAAATAAAGTTCTATAATCAATCTCAGATGACAACTCTAAGAAACAGAAAGGACATGAGCACACTTTCCTAAGTTTCTCCCAAGTTGGGAAAGCTATAGTGAAATATATATATATATATAATCATTATATAATGATAATAAATATATAATGATAAATGTGTAAATCTGTTAAAAGTGAGCAGAACTGTGTAAACTTATAGAAATAGACTGTGCTGTGACAGCTATAAGGACTAAGAACTGTCATTGTGATCTGAAAATCAGCATCAGATGTAATGAAGACCGCAGCACTCACTTCACCCAGCCTTAACTGTGATAATCAAACACTGAGACATGAGTGTGTGTGTGTGTGAGTGTGTGTGTGTGTGCACCCTGTCCGTCAGGCTCGTTTTATTGCTTTAAGAGACACAAAGAAATGAATGACAACCTTAGGTCTGTCTCTGTCAAAGTCCAAGTCCGCCTGCGCTCGGCATTATGGGATACGGGTCAGGGCACAAAACTCGCCTGTCGTTCATCCTCTCTCTCTCTAGCATAGAGAATCCTTCCTTTCTTCTTTCAAAATGCCTCAGCACATTGTGTTCGTACACTGTCAACAGCTCTGACGTCTCGCTGTCTGTTAAAGAGCTTCTCGCTTTTCTTTTTTCTCCCATCCTTCTGGGCGGTTGAAGGGAAGTCATTGAATGTTGGGATGACATTAGTAAAACTTTGTGTTTAGTGTTTAAGTGTTCTTAAGGGGGCAGTCCTGAGGAAATGATATTTGCTGTAATGTTTCATCTCTAGTTGACCATTCTCGCCAGATGCTTCAAGATAAAATGTCTCACCAGATGGACATTTACGGGATGAAAGTAAACTAATTCTATAGTTCGTTCCCCCTTAGTTTAACCTTTCTTTCAGTTGCAGTTAAACTGTCTTCCCGTCTAGACGCTGGCCTCACACCATCTTTTCTTTCTCGCCACTGTCTTCTTCTCTTTGGTTAACCTTTTCAGTGTGCCAGAATCTTGCTCTTTTCCATTCTCTCTCTTTATCTCCCTCTGGCCATAAACACACTGCAGATACACACAGTTCTCAGTCACTCCTCTTCTGAGAGCTGTATGCTGCAGTATTAATATAAATATATTACCTAAAAAAAGAAAAAAACTGTATAGTAGCCTGGGTGTAATATACAGGTGAAACTTGAAAAATTGGAATATGGATCAAAAGTTCAATTATTTCAGTAATTTAACTTAAAAATATATTATATACACTGAAAAACAAAAAAAAAATTGGTAAGGTAAATACTACTGAAAAAAAAACAATGTAATTTACAAGAAAAAGTTAGTTCAGGCAACACTGTCAGAAAAAAAGGTACAAAAGCTGTCACTGGGGCGGCACCTTTTCAAAAAGGTACACTTTTGTACCTAAAGGGTGCATATTGGTACCATAATTGCACAAAAGTGTACCATGAAGGTACCAATATGCACCCTTTAGGTACAAAAGTGTACCTTTTTGAAAAGGTGCCGCCCCAGTGACAGCTTTCGTACCTTTTTTCTGACAGTGAAGAATTTTAAAAAACCTAAGTAAATTCCATATCAGTACTTAGTTCAAGCGAGTAGAAATGAAGCATAAATATGAACTCAATAAAATAAAGTAAAAATTACTCAACTTTTCTGATACTGGGGTTCCCATCATGCACTGGACCTTGAATAATTAATGAGGTTCATTTTCATATTGTAAATGACTGGGGTAATTCAATAAAATTGTTTGAGTGAAATGTAATGCAAAGAAAATTATGACTAAATCGATATTAATCAACCTTTTACTAGCCAAGTTACTTATATTCTTTGTTACTTTCACTTAACTAAAGTAAAGTTTACTTAATTCCATATTCCAAGTAAATTTTAACTTAAGATGTCTAATTAAAGCAACTGATAAATATGTTTAGGTTTTTACTTGGCAAATCTTTGTAAATTTACTAGCATTTTCTGAGTGGAAAATGTAGCCTAGCTTTTTTCAAGTAAATCCTACTCCACATTTTTTTCAGTGTAGACTGAAAAAAATGCATGAGTTGCAAAAAAGATGAAAAAATGCAAAAAAGTTGCATGCAAAGTGAGATATTTCAAGCCTTTATGCTATAATTTTGTTGATTATGGCTTACAGCTTATGAAAGTTGGGGGTTTTTGTTAACATGCGCATGCGTATTACGTGTTCCATCTTTAAAAATTGACATTGCCAACTACTGGCCTGGCATTAATAACACAGCGTTTTTAGTCGTTTATTTTTTTAGCGGATTTGATTTTTGGTTTTTATTGTGAGGGTACACAAATAAAAGTAGTAAATTAACATTTTTTAATAATTTATAACCCTTGTCTGAAGACTGTAAAAAAATATTGTTGGTTTAACTTAAAAAAAAATAAGTAACCTGGTTGCCTTAAAATTTTAAGTTCATTGAAATGGAAAAATTGAGTTAATACAATGAAGGAGATTGATTTAATCTTCAGAAACTCAAAATATCATGTTATCTGAACTATATAAATGATCTAAGTTGATTTGACAAAAGAAAAAATTTTACCCATTAGTTAATATATAAGTCCTACCTGTTTATTGTTTAGTTTCTCGTAAATTTAAACCCTCAGTTGGTTTGGTAATAATTGAGAAGTGTAAATCCAAAGGATATGGCAACAGGATATCTGAAGGAGGACATGTGTCTATTGAGTGTGTATTGTGTGGCTGCTGCTGCACACACACTTAGGAGGATGTTTTGAGAGGCCAAACAAACTAAGTCTCACAGTACTAAAATATAAAGTCATAATTACAAGAAAAAAGTAGCAATTATGAGAAATAGTCACAGTACTGTTGCACACATTATAGTCACAATTACCCTTTTTATTTTTTCACTTTGAAATTATTTCCAACCGCACGGAGAACAATAATGTAGAGGAATCATTCCTGTGTTTAAATGCTTTTATGACTCTCAAACCTGTAAACTGTGCAGTGTGTGTCCTCTGTGAACACTTTTTCTTTACCTGAAGACATTCAGTAAAGGGCAAAGCAAGGCAGAAAAGTAGAAAAATGCTGTAATAAGGAAAGATTTAGTTGCAAAGAAACCAACTCCACCTGACTCTCTCTCTCTCTCTCTCTCTCTCTCTCTCTCTCTCTCTCTCTCTCTCTCTCATTCAAGTGTGAGTACTTGGGCAGGGGTGAAATGCATGATCAGCTCAAGATGTTCATTGGCTGAGTGTGAAATACACACACACAGAGAGAGAGAAAGAGAGAGGGCAAAAGTCTAGTCGTTCCTCTCCAGTTTTGCTCATTAAGACATTACATAATCAACTTGTGGTTGAAGAGAAGATTAAAACGAGGAGGAGTGCCAGTCCGATGATGAAACATCGATCACTGCCGAACCAGCTGTTCTTTTGGCTTTTCTGGGAACTGCCGGGACAAGCACTGCACCATCTGGGACCTGTACTAATCTGTGGAAAACTCCAAAGTTTGCTTGAAGAAATTAAAGGGACTTTATGTAAGAATTTTCGGTAATGCTTCCTTTTACAGTACAGTACTTACAGTGTACTTACAGTGTACTTACCTAGAAAGTACTGCTAATATAAGGTAAATACACGGAACAGGGTTAGGTTTAGGGGTAGGTTCAGGGTTAGTACTAGTTATTACGCAGTAATTGTGGTTACTAAAATAAGTACATAGTTTTTACATGGGTAACTGGGCTGTAAAAAGAAGCGTTACCGAATTTTCATGTAGCGATCACAACTGTGAATGCTTATACAATGTTCAGGGATAATGCTGAAAGAGCCGTTCTGTACTGTAATGTGTCACGCAAATAAAAGGATCAATTCAAACTATAGTCTCACATAGCCCGACCTATATAGTCTATACACTCTTAGAAGAAAAGGTTCTATATAGAACCTTAAAAGGTTCTATCAGCGCTATGTATTTGGAACTCCAAAATGGTTCTATATAGAACCATTTTGTTCTACATAGAACCATTTTTTGGTAAAAGGTTCTATCGGCCAAGTACGGAACCCCAGGGTTCTATATAGAACCCAGAAGAACCCTTTTTTAAGAGTGTATAGAACCTTTTACCAAAAAATGGTTCTATATAGAACCCTGGGGTCCGTACTTGGCCGATAGAACCTTTTACAAAAAAAAAAAAAAGGTTCTATATAGAACCCCGGGGTTCCGTACTTGGCCGATAGAACCTTTTACCAAAAAAATGGTTATATATAGAACCCTGGGGTCCGTACTTGGCCAATAGAACCTTTTACCCAAAAAAATGGTTCTATATAGAACCCTGGGGTTCTGTGCTTGGCCGATAGAACCTTTTACCAAAAAAATGGTTCTATATAGAACCCTGGGGTCTGTACTTGGCCGATAAAACCTTTTACCAAAAAAAAGGTTCTATATAGAACCCTGAGGTTCCGTACTTGGCCGATAGAACCTTTTACCAAAAAAATGGTTCTATACAGAACCATTTTGGAGTTCCATATATGAAGCGGGGGATGGAACCATTGGGGGGATGGAGGCCGAACATGTCCGGGAAAAAGAGGACGGTAACCCTCAGCTTTCTCCACAGAACAAGAGCCTGCAAGCTTAGCTTCCTAATAAAGATGGCCGACACTATGTGTTCATTCTGTGAGTGAGATCGCCCTCTATGGGCGGGTTGAGGACATGCGGAACAGACCCGACTACTGACTGTACACTCTCAGAAAAAAAGGTACAAAAGCTGTCACTGGGGCTGTACCTTTTCAAAAAGTAAACTTTTGTCCATTTTAAGTGCTAATATGTACATTTTAGGTGTTAAAATTTACATTTTAAGTGTCAATATGTACATTTTAGGTGCTAATAAGGACATTTTAGGTGTTAATATGTACATTTCAGGAGCTAATATGTCCATTTTAGGTGTTAATATGGACATTTTAGGTGTTAATATGGACATTTTAGGTACAAATATGTCCATTTTAGGTGTTAATATGGACATTTTAGGTGTTAATATGGACATTTTAGGTACAAATATGTCCATTTTAGGTGTTAATATGTACCACTAAGGTACCAATATGCAGCCTTTTGGTACAAAAGTGTACCTTTTGAAAAGGTACAGCCCCAGTGACAGCTTTTGTACCTTTTTTTTTGAGAGTGTAGTCTTTAGCCTCTGGACACAAAATCGTCCAAAGACACAAAATGACGATTTTTGCGTCAGCGGAGGATTTCTTCCAGACAAACAATACATTAATCTCTCGTTTCAGGGGGATATGAAGATGGAAAGCACGGTAATTTGAAAATACTACAAGTTTTCTTCTAATACAAAGCTTAATGCGAAATCCCTTTAATGGCCACTGGCGTCGCTAAAAACAAAGCTTTCTGAATCCTACATAGAGCCCCTTTAGAGAAAGAAAGTCCTTGAAGAAGATGAATTGGAGAACACGAACTCTAACCATTAGTTTACCACAGTCCTGAGGAGAGGAAGGATAAATCTATCACAGAGTTTACTAACCTTGTTCAACTTCTTCTTTGCTGCTCACCTTGCAATAAACTTTGATAAGTTACACTGCAGTTGTTTTCATTAGTTTGGATGAAAATTACAGGGCATGAACTTAAGAATTAAGAACTTAAGTGAGTTATGAAGGCGTCCATGCCAGGTCTGGTTCTGAGGCGAGTACAAGAAGTGATGCCTGATGGGAAGGCAATATATTGCTAAAAAATAAAGGTTCCCATGAAACCTGGAAGTTTCCAAAGGCATTGCATCAGCATCGATCAGAGCATAAAGTCCGATTGTTTGCCTGTTATTTATTTAATGATGGAATTGTATATCAGTACAACAGAGGGCTTCCAGATATAAATCAGAGCATGTTAATTATTTATTCTCTCTCCATGCTGATTTGGCAGTTTTTTGGGTGTGATTAGCATACGCCGCAGTGTGGCGCATAAAGCGAGACCCCCTCAGTGCTAATGAGAGGGCAAACCTCTAACATCTGACCTCAGTCAAAGAGAGAGAGAGAGAGAGAGGCATGTGTGTAGTTGAGATCTGTCAGTTCAGCCTGTCAATGTCCTCTACTCTTTCCTGACCCTGAAACACAGCAAATGTGAATATCCACACCAAAATAGGGAAATTAGCACAACATCTGACTCCAACTGGTTCTCTCTCATCAAGATCAACTAGAGCCTCGGTAATTTGCATCAGGACAGTTTTATTTAAATGGGCGAGAGGGAAATATTAAACCAGTTGATACATTAAATGTCAAACAATGCTATAACTTCATGCTTTCCATTGCTAAACTGCATGTGTGTGTGTTAGATCAGTCTAGTTTTAAGTCATTTTTTGGAAATAGGCTCATTTTACCACTCCCTCAGAGTTAAACAGTTGAATTTTGCCGTTTTCGAATCCATTTAGTCGATTTTCTGATATTTAGAAGAATATCAGTAACCAGACAGTTTCTGGTCTCATTGACTACCATAGTAGGAAAAAAATATACTATGTAAGTCAATGAGACCAGAAACTGTCTGGTTACTGATATTCTTCTAAATATCAGAAAATCGGCTGAATGGATTCGAAAACGGTAAAACTCAACAGTTTAACGCTGGGGGAGTTGTAAAATGAGCCTATTTCCAAAAAAAGTGGAGTGTCCCTTTAAGTCTTGTTTGTGTCACACATAAAGTTGTGTGTGGTCCGTTTTCATAAGTAGAGTTCCTAATCTAAATATTTTTAATGAATTAATCCTATGTTTTTATTAATTATTCATATTTCATAGATTTAAAGTTAATAGACCAAATAGTCTAAATTTGAAAAAGGAAAAAGGAAAAGTTATGCGAATAAAATGAACATATTTTGTCTGAAAAAATTTCAGTGTAAAACTGATGTAGTTGTTAGTAAACGAATGTGTAGTTTTCATAAATTGAATCTGTTTTGAGCAGTTATGAGTTATATGTTCAAAGGAATTTACTTGAATCCATTGAAGTCAATGGAGTTACTGCTAATTATCATGCTAGATATTCTCATGAATTTCATATAATATTAAAATAAAATTTCTTATAAATGTTGATGAAAATGTTTTCTTGCATCACACTAAAGTAATTGCATGACAAAAAACATAACATTTTGCTCACTCACTTTTTTAATGAGAAGTCTCTGATCAGGTACTTGTGTCTTTAGTTTGAAAATATTAAGTTATGAATGTTTTATAAGCTTGCGTTCCACATGGTTCATAGACATGCAATGAAATACATTAACTTTTACTCAGTTGACCAAAAAAATGCTGAAACAATCATCAGAATATCTGAGTTTTTGTTCCATAAACTTTATGAAATTGCAATGCATTGTATTCCTCTGAATATATTAACTGAGTTTAACATTTATTTGTTTGTAAGGAACAATGTTTGTATAGAAAAGTCTGATATTTATTTGGTTGAATTTGCTATTGCAAGTTGAGAAAATATGCCAAATTAAGTTCAATGAACATTTTAGTACAGATAACTTGAAAATGTAAGTTATTGTCCTTCAACTAAACTTTGCAAGTCCAGGTTACTTAAAATAAGTTGTTGGGTCAACTATTTTAAGTGTTAACTAAGACTTTTTAAGTTGAAAATACTTAGACGATTAAGTAAATAAAACTTAAAGAAAACGTAGAGTCAAAGCAAAAAGATAACTAAAAAATTTAAGTTGAGTGAACAATTTTTTTGTTTTTACAGGAGAAAGTCATACACACCAGTGGTGGAGGAAGTACTGAATCTCAGTATTGAAGTAAAAGTACAAATAACCAGATAAATATTTACTTTAGTAAAAGTAGAAGTAACACAATGACAACCATACTTAAGTAAAAAGTAAAAAGTACCTTATTTTAAATGTACTTTAAGTATTAAAAGTAAAAGTACTTGCATAACAATTTATTCTCTTAATGACTATTTTCTAATGATTAATAAAACATTTAATTCTAGCTCATTCAACCTAATACTCCTATAATGATGTTCAATAATCATGGGGAAAAAAATGTTGCCACCATTTCTGAAACAAGCTTGCAATTAGGCAATATACACATCATGCTTATCCTACTATATGTCAATAACTATGTTTGGCAATAAACGAGATTAATTTATGGTGTAATTCTGAACCTCTTGGCTTGCCATAATCCTAACCAAACGTATATTACACACGGTGCGTTTCCTATGCACGTAAAAACAAATTTTCGCGTATTAGTTGCACGATAAACACACTGCGTGTGACCGGGTTGATATACTGTATCTATGGCAACCAAACGTCACTGACGAGACAAACGTGCAACGAACGGACGGCCAGATTACGTTTTGGCAGGGGAAAAACTGAACAGAAAATGTAACGAAAAAGTAACAGAAGTTGTAGAAATGTAGTGGAGTAGAAAGTATAATAATTGCTGCAAAATGTAACGAAGTAAAAGTAAAAAGTAGGCACTATTTATTGTACTTAAGTAAAGTAAAGATACGTGAAAAATGTACTTAAGTAAAGTAACGAAGTATTTGTACTTCGTTACATTCCACCACTGATACACACTATAAAAAATATTGTTGGTTTAACTTAAAAAAGTAAGTAACCTGGTTGCCTTCAAATTTTAAGTTGATTGAACTGGAAAAAGTGAGTTAAAACAATGAAGGAGATTGATTGATTTAAGCATCAGAAACTCAAAATATTATGTTATCTGGACTAAATAAATTATTTAAGTTGATTTGACAAAAGAAAAAATGTTGTGATTTTTACAGCGGGCGAGAGTCTGAGTAAATGATGACAGGATCTTTTGGGTGAACCACCTTCAAGTATGAGTTTGAAAGTTAGGGATGAAGCCTTTCTTTATAAGGTCCAGAAACTGCTATAAAGCAGACCCGACACACACACACACACACACACACCTTTGAACTGAACAGGTTTGGCCCTAATTTGAGGAAACAAAGCAAACTGTGCTTCAGTTAGCACAGCAATTTCACCTTTCTCTCACCTCAGTGCACAATCCATATATAATAACCATAAGGCTAGACAGCAATCACACAGCACTGCCG
>CM075864.1:51581432-51588932 GCA_038021265.1 Cyprinella venusta
TCCCATAATGCACTGTAACGGACAGAATCTGTTACTGGTATTTTACTGTTGTTGGAGCACTAGTGTGATGTTTTGGGTCACGTGTAGTTTCTTCAAGAGCCACTTGAGGGTGCTATTGCCGGGTGATAACCTATATAAACACACCTACCATAGAGGAAGAGAGTTCGTTTGGTAGAGGGAAATCCATTGTTTGATTAACCTCATGCTACCTACTGAATTTTGTTGGTCCTTTGTTGAGAACCCTGAGTTTCTGCTCAACTGTAAGTATGGATGATATGATGTATGGATGATGATGTACTTATTTCATTTATGTTAAGTTGTGTTTTCTTTCTAGAAAGGACTTTTTGTTCACTTGCTCTGTTATGAACATTGAGCAGAGGAATGGACAGTAAAGCCAGGTGGAAACTCCATTGGCAATGAGACTACACCACATGGACAGTTGGGGGCACAGGGAACAAACAATGTGCTGGCTACTGTGATGTAGGATGTAACTTTTCTCACATTGATGGATAGTTGGATCACAATCATTGCATCGCACTCAAAATTGACCTTGTGGAGTATATGTCCATCATTATCATCGTCATCAACATCATCAATGTAACCTTTCAAAGGACTGGACATTTCAGAGTTAAGTTTACTTCATTGAATGACTTCAATGTTAAAGAGACGGAGATCTTGAGAGTGCTTTGTAGTCTGTTGATTGAGAGTTTGGCACATGGATTTAGCACAGTGGTGTAAATAAAAGAAGTTTAATGTTATTTTGTTTGTGAGGAGATTTCTTGATCAGTGCAGTTTCAAAAGTTTCTGTTGAACCCCTCAGAGTAACAGCTTTGAAAGAGATGAGGTGTTACAGAATGGCGCCCAAACAGGGACTCTACATTAAACTTTATGGAGTCTTTTGTTAAAAAAAGAAATATTTTTGACTGCACTGATTAATCCTCACAGGCAAATAATATAAACCAGCATCCACTATGACAGAGAGTACAACAGTCACAGATTTCTCTGGTGAAGCTTTTGTTCAGCACAGAGATTCTGTAGTTAATCTCATTGAAACATTAAGTGAGTTATACATAGACTCCGAGGAAGAGAAAGAATTCCAAGATGTAGCCACTGATCAGAGTGCTCCTGATGACGTGCCATTACCTCCTCCTCCACTTGAGTTTCATGAGGAACGATTGCAATTTGACCATGAAGAAACTGCCCAGCGCATGAGTAGCATTGAGGAGCACCTTGCTGATCTTGAACATCGTATTAGTGGGCTAGTTACCACGGAAGCTATGGATGCAAAGTTTCAAGCATGTGAAGACAGAATTAATTATTGTATGCAAAGAGAGGTGGATCGCGTTAAACAGTTGTTCCTTTCAAAAATCGACGATTTGGGTCAAAGTATGGTAGATTGCTTAAAGCGACGAGATCGGCAATTAGAGCAACAATTTAATACCATCAGACCTCTTATTTCTACTCCCATGCACTCCAGTGTTTCTACTACTCCTAAAGAGTCCCAATCCCTATCCAAGACTGACCCGGGTACAAAAAACCACTCAAAGCAAGTTACATATATTTCCTCATCTACTATTCCTCCAGTTAAAATTGAACTACCTACCTTCAGTAATCTTGATGCAGAAGATCCAATTGAGTTTATTGATCGATTTGAAGAATATAAGGAGCTGAGACCATTGTATTCTGAAGAGCTATTAGCATCATTATCTGTGAGTCTGAAAGGTACTGCTAAGAGCTGGTGGAGAGCGGAGAAACACAAAATAAAAGATTGGTCTTCTTTCAAAGAAAAGTTCCTTTTTTCCTTTTTAAATGAAGATCATAAAGAAGTTGCTGCCCAAAAGTTAGCAAACTATCGTCAAGGGGTAAATGAGAATATTAGAGATTTTGTTTTCAATTACAGAGCACTGTGCCTGAAGAATAATTCTGAGATGTCTGAAACTGAGATAGTTCAAGCTACTTTAAGAAATTGCAACCCTCGATTGGCTTCGTTGTTAAGGGGAACAGTGAAGACCGTTGACGATCTTGTCCGACTCGGTACTCAGATAGAAAAGGATTGGATTGAGAGTAAAAAGAGATGGCATCAAGGAAAAGAAGAGGAACAGAGGAAGAAATCGTCTGGTGAAAGAGGGCAACAAAGTCACCTCATGCTCGTTGATCCCACTCTCAACTCCCAATGTAATAATGTCCTGCAAAGTCCAATCATTTTAAATCACTCTTACTTTAATGCTGTAATTGACACTGGAAGCACCTTCTCTTTGATACAGAGGAAAGTTTGGCAGAGGTTGAGAAGAGATGATGAGTATCTGACCAAAAGTACTCAAACTTTCATGCTTGCTAATGGTCAGAGTCAGAGAACTCAAGGAAAGGTTCTCTGGGATTGTGAGATATATGGAGTGAAGCTTGCTGTAACATTCTACGTGATGGATGATGTAGACTTGGCAGTTCCTGTCATCCTGGGACTGGATTTCCTAAGGGAAGCCAAAGTAACCATTGATTTTAATTCATCACGTGTTTACCTGCCTGTTTCTAACACCAGTCACCCTATTCGTTTTAATGAACTTCAGGAGAATGCTGCCATCCGGTTTTATGCTGCACAAAATGATGTCGAATTGATCTCTAAAGAGGAAGACCTGAAGCTTGTTGATCAAGCGGTGGAAAATTCTTATGCCTCCATCAATGTAAAGGAGCAGTTGAAATCTCTGATGTATGATTGGTCATCTGTTTGCACTCACAAGCTAGGGCGTACAAACTGCATCAAACATGAAATAAAAACGACTGATGAATTTCCCCTAAGAAAGAGACCTTATCGAGTCTCGAAAGTCAAGAGTGATTTTATTGAAGAACAAATCAAGGAACTGCTGAAACAGAATATCATTAGACCCTCCACGTCTCCATGGGCCTCACCTGTTGTGGTAGTGGACAAGAAGGATGGGGGATCGCGTTTATGCATTGACTATCGTGGTCTTAATTCTAAAACTCACCTCGACGCATATCCAATGCCCCAAATTACAGATATACTAGACTCTTTGCAAGGAGCCAAGGTATTTAGCACTTTGGACTTGAAGAGTGGCTACTGGCAGGTGGAGATGGATGCTGCAAGTGTGGAGAAGACTGCATTTGTAACCGCTTCAGGGTTATATGAATTTTTGTGTCTACCATTTGGCCTTAAAAATGCAGCTGCCTCTTTCCAACGTTTAATGGAACAAGTTCTCAGAGACCACAAAAACAGGTGTTGTATGGTATACATAGATGACATCATTGTCTACTCACCAGACGTTCAAACACATTTGCAGGATCTTAAACAAGTTTTTAACAGTCTGCACACTGCTGGTCTCACTCTTAATCTCAACAAGTGCAAATTCATCTGTTCATCCTTGGACTATTTAGGTCACACCATCACTGCTGATGGAGTCAAAGTGAATTCTGACAAGGTTGATGCGATCAAATCATTCCCTACACCAACTTCCTTGAAAGAATTACAACGGTTCCTAGGTCTTGCGGCTTGGTATCACCGTTTCATCTCAGATTTCTCTACGAAAGCAGCACCCTTACATGCACTTAAGAAAAAAGGAGCTAAATGGATGTGGACAGATGAGTGCCAGAGTTCGTTTGAACTTCTCAAAGATGATCTGACTAAAGCCCCTGTGTTAAACACACCCGATTTTGATTCTTCTTTTAAAGTGCAAACCGACGCAAGCAACATTGGGTTGGGAGCAGTGCTGACACAAGAATGTGATGGACAAGAGAAAGTGATTGCGTATGCATCTAGATTGCTTAAGGGAGATGAGAGATCATATTCTGCATCAGAGAAAGAATGCCTAGCGGTAGTTTGGGCTGTAGAAAAGTGGCATCATTATCTGGAGGGCAGAGCATTTGAAGTAATCACTGACCATGCTTCCTTGGTTTGGCTTTTCCAACACCCAAAACCTTCATCTAGGTTGGAAAGATGGACTATCAGACTTCAAGGCTATCACTTTAAAGTACGTTATAGAAAAGGACAATGTAATGTGGTGCCCGATGTTTTGTCAAGGAGATATACCACTGAACCAACGGCCATCCTGATGCACACACCAGCAAAACATGTTCTTAATCCTGTCACTTGTGAACTGCCAATGGACTTGTCTCAGATTGCTGATGCACAGAACAAAGACTCAGAGTGTCAAGAAATTATGATAAGAGTCAGAAACCAAAATACCACTGATCTTATGAGGACTCACTATGTTTTGAGAAATGATGTTCTATTCAGGAGTGTCCCGATCTCTAAAGGAGGTCAAAGATTCCAGATTGTGGTACCTGCTGATTTGAGGAAATCATTTTTAACTTATGCCCATGACAGCCCCCTCAGTGGACATTTAGGCACATTTAAAACTCTGATGAGGCTTTTAGAATTTGCTTATTGGCCTTCCATACGTAATGACGTGTGGCAACACTGTAAGCATTGTGGAAAATGTCAACAGCATAAGTCTACAAATTTGAAGTCAGCAGGAGGTCTTCAAAGTGTACCTATTGTTGAGCCCGGATATATGCTTGGAATGGACATTATGGGACCATTCCCACGGAGTACCCGTCAAAATGAATATCTTCTAGTAGTGGTAGACTACTTCTCTAAGTGGGTAGAGGTCTTTCCCATGAGATCTGCCAAATCTAACAACATCATTCGTATTCTCATCGAAGAGATATTTACAAGGTGGGGAACACCAGCCTTCATTGTTTCTGATAGAGGCACTCAATTCACCTCAAAACTCCTGGATCAGTTGTGCAAGCAGTGGCAAGTAACCCAAAAACTCACAACGGCTTATCATCCACAATCAAACCTGACTGAGCGTATTAACCGAAATCTAAAAACTATGATTGCATCATATGTTGACAATAATCATCGTACTTGGGATCAATGGATCTGTGAGTTTAGATTTGCTTTGAATACGGCATGGCATGAAAGCATAGGATTTTCACCCGCTGAAGTTGCCTTGGGACGCCAATTGAAAGGTCCGCTACAAAGAGCTTTACAAAATCCACCAGATCCAGATCAACCGAGCTACAGTACCATTGAGCGACAGAAACAACTGTATGAAGCTGTTAGAGATAATGTTGAGAGAGCACAAGCCAAACAGAGGAAGTACTACAACCTCAAGAGAAGAACCCAAGACTTTCAGGAGGGTGATCTAGTTTGGGTGCGTACTCATCCTTTATCTAGTGCAGATGATGGTTTCATGGCTAAAATTGCCCCAAAATGGCGAGGGCCAGCTAAAGTAGTCAAAAAGCTAGGTCCAGTAAATTATAGGGTGACAATGTTGTCTGATCCTACCCAGATTGACAGTTACCATACCCAAAACTTAAAAATTTGCCATGTGTCAAATTTTAACACTGAAGGGCGGGGTATGTAACGGACAGAATCTGTTACTGGTATTTTACTGTTGTTGGAGCACTAGTGTGATGTTTTGGGTCACGTGTAGTTTCTTCAAGAGCCACTTGAGGGTGCTATTGCCGGGTGATAACCTATATAAACACACCTACCATAGAGGAAGAGAGTTCGTTTGGTAGAGGGAAATCCATTGTTTGATTAACCTCATGCTACCTACTGAATTTTGTTGGTCCTTTGTTGAGAACCCTGAGTTTCTGCTCAACTGTAAGTATGGATGATATGATGTATGGATGATGATGTACTTATTTCATTTATGTTAAGTTGTGTTTTCTTTCTAGAAAGGACTTTTTGTTCACTTGCTCTGTTATGAACATTGAGCAGAGGAATGGACAGTAAAGCCAGGTGGAAACTCCATTGGCAATGAGACTACACCACATGGACAGTTGGGGGCACAGGGAACAAACAATGTGCTGGCTACTGTGATGTAGGATGTAACTTTTCTCACATTGATGGATAGTTGGATCACAATCATTGCATCGCACTCAAAATTGACCTTGTGGAGTATATGTCCATCATTATCATCGTCATCAACATCATCAATGTAACCTTTCAAAGGACTGGACATTTCAGAGTTAAGTTTACTTCATTGAATGACTTCAATGTTAAAGAGACGGAGATCTTGAGAGTGCTTTGTAGTCTGTTGATTGAGAGTTTGGCACATGGATTTAGCACAGTGGTGTAAATAAAAGAAGTTTAATGTTATTTTGTTTGTGAGGAGATTTCTTGATCAGTGCAGTTTCAAAAGTTTCTGTTGAACCCCTCAGAGTAACAGCTTTGAAAGAGATGAGGTGTTACAGCACTACATGAATTTATTTAGCCGTGTCCCAAATGACACACACTATACACTATATTCCACTGTCTAGTGAACTCTAGAAGGTTATTCTGTCACTCGTCGTTCTGCTCAGGAGATTCCACTTCAGCTAGTACAGCGCATCGTCTGGGGATCTGGAGTGCGCTCTTCACAGTCAACACTCTACGTGCAGTATTAATAGTGAGAATGACACAACATGGAGAGCACCTTTCAAATTACAATTCAGTGATTTCAAATCAAATTCAGCTTTCTGAGGGTGTGGCGACAAATCCAATTTCACATTCATGAATTGAAAGAGAGCAAACTGTTTGGTTCTTAACGTTGCACAAATTAGCGCTCCATCGGCTCTCCTGAGTAATGATAGAGCAAACTCTGAAAGCAAGATCCTCCTGAACATGTGTTGAAAAGATGTCGGTTTACACTGCTGTGAGGAGGGCAAGGTATTCGAGACAGACAGAGAGAGAGAGAGAGACCTGGCACACTTTAATGTTTGTTTCTCATTATAATCTGTGGGATGTAATGTGATCGTGAGTTCAGGGAAGGTTAACCAGATTTTTTAAAGCACTTAAAACATGTGTTCAAAAAAGAAGTGAGCTCACACACAGATCAACACACACACACACACTTACAGAAGGAGCTGCTTTCGTCCTTTGTGCCGTCCAAGGTGCCATCGGGTGACATCTGCAGGTAGAAGCCATGCCGACAATACAGACGGGTGACGATGCCTTTCAGCTGCGGCTCTGAGAGAAACACGGAGAACACTTCAGTTAACAGACAAGCACACTGCGTCTGTCAATGGACTGTGGTGAAATGACAGCACTAACACTTTTGTACCTTATTTACCCCCAAAAAGGGTGAATATTAGTACCTTAACGTTACATATTAGCAGTGTTGTGCAAGTTACTTCCAAACTGTAATACATTAGGTATTACTTGTTACTGTTATTTAAAAGTAATTCATTACCTTACAATATTACTGTCTCAGAATTGTAATGCGTTACATTACTCATGTATTACTTTTGAGTTACTTTCACCAAAATAACTAAGTAGAACTTAACTTTGGGGCTGTAACGATATGCAATAAGAAACCGAAATCGCGATTCGCCACACGACTCAGATTCACGAACCTACAGAATCGCGACACACCTCTTCCAACTCCAGCGTTATTCTCCTTACCGTCCAGATCCAATGCTGCCTTATCTTTAAATTAGGCTATTAGTATCATTTGAAGTTAACATTATAAAATACGTAGACCTACACCACAAAAC